>JAKOGI010005261.1:10000-12500 GCA_029747015.1 Carnegiea gigantea | reverse complement strand
TACCCCAATTACACATTTCAACGGATCACACATCCGGATTATTGGGGGTTTACATTACACAAAATCGGGCAACACAATCTCATTATACATTTATACATATATGTACAAACATAAATATGCATACTCAAAAGGGGGAAACAAAACCAGTTTACATATATTGCAAAGTGTACCATCCTTACCTTAAAACAATTCCACCAAAACCGCTTGTGATCCGCAGGGGCGTCCCGCCAACACGTGAAAGCATCCTTGTAGTATGTACAAATGATCTCGGAGATGGCTCGTGCGACATCTCGATCACCAAACCTGCGATACAACAGTGCCCACAAATTAAAGGAAATCGTATGACGTCTCGGACTTACGAATTGTGAAAGTTACTGACGCTTACCACTTGTCCGTGTTAGGCACAAGTCGGACCCGTGTGAATGTAGCGCTACCGCCCTCTAACGGGAACTCCGGAGGCTGCGTCTCCTGGGAGTCGTACTAGATAATGGCTCCGCTCGCCCCGTCCATGCTGACCTACTCCTACACCATGTCATGGAAATCAATCAAAGAAGTGCATGCATGCATGTAAGTATGAAAAATGTATGCCAAACAACACTAAATAGTATAGCAATAGCAATGTACGATATTGTGTTCTGAGGCTGACAACATGCATGAATACAGTACGGGAGCAACTAAAACACAACCTGGTGTGAATGCAGGTTCCATACTAAACATAACATATAGTAGTACATGTTGACTTTACAGTTTGAACACATTTGACGTACGTAACACAAGGTCCATGTTACGAAGACGCAAACTGCGGCTTCGTCACATCGAATTGCTCTACAGGAACATTGACTCGGTGAAGTCGCCCCCATTATCGTCGTCGACGGTATCGTCGTCTTCATCGAGTAACCCGTCAAGCGATGCAACTTCAGAGCCATCGTCGACGCCCTCAACCTCCTCATCCTCATCAGTGTCCCCCGTTTCATTCTCCGCTTCTTCTTCGATGCCAACATCTTCGTGCACATCAACATCTGCTACATTAGGCGGGTTGGCTAAATCATCCACTTGGAATGGTGCATCCTCTTCGGGGGTATCAATTATAGGTCTCGCTTTCATTCTGACCACTGGCCACCAATCCTTTTTAGTGTTGTCCTTCATAGGATAAGACACGAAGCAAACTTGGGTGACCTGACTGGCAAGGACAAATGGATCGTACTTGGGATATCTCTTTGTGTGATTCACATCAACCAATTTGTACGTGTCGTGGACAACAACACCGTTAATGCAGTCATACCAATCACACTTAAACAATATTGTCTTATAGGAACGAATATCCCCAACATAGTGCAACTCGATGACATCTTGTAGCACTCCATAATATTCCCTTCCATCCGTTCCTTTGACGCAAACACCATAGTTCATTGTGGCCTTGTTTTTCCCATTTTCGTATGTGTGGAAGTTGAAGCCATTGACGTAGTAATGATCCCAACGACGAACATGCCTTTTAGGGCCATAGGCAAGTGCTTTGAGGATGTCGTCGTCAACGTTGGATTGCAACACCTGCATGGACGTCGTAGCCAAAAATTTGGCGAAGATGTTATCAGTATCGCAAAAGAATACAAATACGTAAACCCCCGTAAGCAAATCACATTGTGCCAAAACGTACGTTCGCTTTGAACCATTCCGGAAATTTTTCTTCATAATTTCCCCACACATTCTCGACCCGAACTCGAGGGTTTTGGTGGATCATCTCCTGCTGGAACATCCTACACAACAAACGCACAAAATCATTTGGTCATGTTCAAGGTATATACCATTTCCCTGCCTAAGGAGTACATAAACTTACCGTTCATATTCTCCTAACAACCCACAATTGGATAAGACATATGCATGCGCCAACCGATGATCCAAATGATCCAAGAAGCGCACGCTCCCCTCATTCGGGGCATATCCAACGTTACGGGAGAAAATGTCCGGGAGGTTGGCATCTAATTTGTCTTTCTCAATGTTCATCACATTTCTCGGCAAATCATTGGCCCTGACGTCAACACTGTCGTCCAAGTAGTTTGTAATGAAGTTCGTTATCTCTTCCATCAAGTATGCATAGCAAATTGAAGGCTCAACACGTGCTTTGTTGCCTACTTTCCCCTTCAAGTGATGAAGAAACCTGTAACACAACCCACCCAAACGTTATTTCTGTACCTTCATTCCGATGACACGATTTCTGTGAGCTTTGTCATACCTTTCGTTGTCATACATCCATCGATATTGAACCGGCCCACCAAGTTTTAGTTCCGTAGGCAAGTGGACAGGTAGATGCTCCATTACGTTGAAGAAAGATGGGGGGAAAACTCGTTCCAACTTGCACAAAATTTCTGCAATGTTATTCTCCAAATGAATTACGTCATCGGCATGCAACTTCGACGAACACAAATCTCGAAAAAATTGGCTTAGCTCAGTTAGCACATTCCAGACATTGGTGGGTAAGAGATCTCTGAAAGCCAGAGGCAAC
>JAKOGI010005261.1:0-5000 GCA_029747015.1 Carnegiea gigantea | reverse complement strand
CGGAAGGAGGTGACTGACTGGAAGCTTCAAGTTGAGTGAGCGCGACGGTGGAGTGAGGGAGATGGCAGACACCAGAGGGCAGGAAGAAGAGGGCGGGATGATGGAGGAATGGGGGCGTTTGATTGAGTGAGCACAACGACGGAGCTACAGACGTCGTTCTGTTTATTTCCCGAAGGTAGAGACCGAGCACTGTTGGTCTCAATTGGAGGCCGAAACAAGCAAGCGGTCTCTAAAACAGAGACCAAAACCTAGTTTCGTCTCTACTGGAGACCGAATTTGAATTTCGGTCTCCAAACCAGAGATGAACAGTACACTGGCCGGAAGTTGTTTTGCACTCTAAAATTAAAGCGGAAAATTTAAAAGGTATATGTGGTTGGAGACCGAACATGAAATTGGTCTGAAATGGAGACCGAATATCAATTTCGGTCTCTGAACTAAATACTTTTTGACACTAAATACGGTATTTCGGTCTCTGAAATGCCCAGATACTTCTGGACTCCTCCGCCATTTTGGAGACCGAAATACTTTTGGTCTCTAATTGAAACCGGGTCAGCGTTTCGGTCTCGAAATCAGAGACCGGCAATGAATTCGGTCTCCAAAGATTACAAAATTGAGACCGACATTTTTGTTGGTCTCCAACTTCTGAGACCGAATATTGTTTTGGTCTCTAAGTGAGACCGCATAATGTTTCGGTCTCCAAAATCGGAGACCGAAAATTATTTTGGTCTCAAGTGGAGACCGCACAGCAAGTTTCGGTCTCCAAAATGAAAATAAATTGATACCACATGTTTCGGTCTCTGATTTCGGTCTCCAAACTTAATTGGAGACCGATTTTCATTTCAGTCTCCAATTTTCGGTCTCAAGTGGACCGGATTCTTGTTGTGATTGATTTTTCATAGCAAAGGAGATGATCAAGTGATGCCAATAAGAGGGACTTTCTTTTGGTGCTTCTAATTTTTCAAGAAAAATTGGAGCCCCTATATGGTCGTTAAACATGTTTTAAATAGAGTATATATTGATGCTGATTTGTCCATTTTGGATATGAAAACATTAATTAGTGCTCGCATTTCCTATAGTCTAGTACTAATCCAATACTTTCGTTAATACCTTTGAACATAAAAAAAATCATACAAAAATTTAAGACGATTAGTAAGTAGCATATAGGCTTATGGTTAGTCCCATTTGCTCTCTCTTTTTTTTGGGGGGGGGGGGGATAGGGCATTTGCTCTTTGGTTTAAAGATAAGCAAAAGCTGGAATACCCTAATCACTGGAGTTCAGAGAATGAATTGTTAGTGGGAGGGATAGGCCAAGGACAAATATTGTCAGTAGCTTAATCCATTCCTTTAAAGTTTAAACTTGAGTGGGCTGTCTTTAGGGCGAAATCAATATTGTCAATAACTTAACCCATTTCTTTAAAGTTTAAACTCCAGCAGATTCTTGAGTTCAATCATTCCTCTGAAACAAAAATAAATGATAGTAGTAACAACGAGTACCGTGCCTTTTTATCACACTAAAAAAAAAAAAGAAGGTATCATGCCTTTTATTTGATAGAGTACAGGGAGACAATCACCTTTCAAATGAAAGGTTAGAGATTCAAACACCACCACTTATCTAGTTGTTTGTCCTTTTTTCTTTGCAAATGAAGTCTTACCATATTAAGGAAACAAAGAGAATAAAAGAAACACAACAGTACAAGTAATTAGGATGCCATCCTATGAGAGTGTCTTAAAGACAGTTTAAACATGCATGCTTGTGCCGATATAAGTTCTTAATCAATTGTACGCAAAGGGTTACTAGTTTTTCTTGAGAAACTCCATGACCTTAAAATCATAAGCTGAACATGCAACTCTGAAACCTTCAAATCCTGCTGCTTTGCCCAATGCCTCAAATTCTAGCTTAGTTCGTTCTCTCGCATTACAAGCAACCATCATAAGTATATCATAATGGTAGGCCATCCTTGCAACATCATTAGTTTCTGGTATTGTGGGGATAAATATTTCACAAGCAATCACCTTCCCATGATCCGGCAAAGCAGTGTAGCAATTTTTCATGAACTTTATGCAATGTTCATCGTCCCAATTGTGGAAAACACTCTACAATGTGTGACACTTAACCGTCATTCATAACTCAACAATATATGCACAATGATCAACATTAGGTCAATTAATTACAAATAGAAACTCCCGCGCTAGGAGTTGTTTGAAATTAGAAATAGAAACTCACCTTCATAAAGATAGCATCTGCGTTTGGTACACTCACAAACATATCTCCTCCAATATGTGTCACTCCTGAAAGTTAAACAATGTGAGTTAGATTCAAAGTATCATTCTTTTGTTAGACAAAGAAGCGACAACATCATTAAAACACATTTGTCATTAATCCCTCTATAGAAAGGACTAATGAATTAGAAGTAAATATGAAGTTTGTAATAAGAATACTTGGATATACCAGGATATTCTAATCCATCACAGACGACATGAGGCATGTCAAAATTAATACCCCTTATACTAGGATATTTTGAGATTATCATGCTCAGAGATGCGCCTTTATTGCCCCCCATGTCAACCAAAGTAGAAACATCCTCAAAACCCTTATAGTTCGCAAGAATCTTCTTCATGACAATAGTGGACATGTCCACCATTGCATTATTGAAAAGCTTGCTCAGCTTACAATCACTAGCATAATGCTCAAATATTGACATTCCGTATGACTTGTCATATGGGATACCTCCCTCCAAAATTGCATCCTTCATGTGGTACCTGAGACATGCATGTATGCGTAAGTACGTTTTATTAAAAATTTGATCCTACTATTTGTATCGCAATATATATATACATATGTGTATATGTATATATGTATAAATATATATATTTATATAATATATATATATGTAGATATGTATAATCTGTATATATGTGTATATATATATATATATATACGTATATATATATATAAAAGCAAAAATGAAATATACGGGTAAATTCCAGTTATTGCCTGATCTTAAAAAATAAGTTCCTATTTGAACATCATAGTAAATATTTTTAAAAAAATAATACTCCATATTTATATGGCATAGATATTTAAACCATGATTTGTTTCTGAAATCTTGTTAGAGAAAAGGGACGTTATATATTATTACCAAGCCTCCGTGTTATTCTTGTCTAGGCACAAAAGAGTTTCAGTTGCTAAGGAGTGGCCATCCTGATCCTTGGTCAAGAACTCGCAAACCGGGGCGAGCCCATAGAGCCGCTCGACCCGCCCATCAGGGAGGGTTTGAAAGGAGGGAGTGAGAATGGAGTAGCTGGCTAGGAGCTGGAGCAGCCGGTCCAACATGGTTGGAGCCTGGGGGTTCTGAGTGGGGAGCTCGGCCATGATCTCAACTGGTGAGAGCTGGGCACCCGGCCCAGCCCGCTTAATGATCTCAAGAACGTCGAGCTCAATGACAGTTTTGAGCACCATGGGTAGAGCTGACCCGACTGAGAGGACCATGGCATAGGACCATGCCTTTTCTTCACTCATTATGTTGTGGTTATTCTCTTTTGTGAAGGCGGGAGCCATTCGTTTTGTGTGTGTGAGAGAGAGAAAGAGAAAGAGTATGGTGAGAGAGAGAGAGAGAGAGTACGGTGAGTGGAGAGTGAGAGCGATAGAGGTGCCGTGGTTGTGGAAGAGAGCTAGGAAATGCGGTGTTTATATAAAGAACGGAGTGCATGCACTTAGCTACTCCACGAAAGGAAATACAGAATCTTCAACCATACCTGAAGAAAATGTTCAATCTTTCTTCTTTTTCTTCTTCCGCGGGCGGGATTAGTAACACGAAAATGACGTACAGATGTTTTTGATAAAAGCAAACCGCTTTTGAATAAAGTTGAAGACTGGTGTGTGTATATATATACATATATATATATAGAGAGAGGGTGACTCTAGTAGGATGAGGTTTTGGATAGGATGACTAGGATGAGGTGATCAATAATAATTTGTAGCTATCATTCCAGTGATATTTAGTATTGCATTGGTGATCAACACACCTTTAAGGCAACGTGATCAGTAGTGATCAATAGCTATTGTTCTATTGATCGTTAGTATTACTTTAGTGATTAACATACCTTTAAAACAACGTGATCAGTAGCTATTGTTCCAATGATCATTAGTATTGTCTTGGTGATTAATATACCTTTAAGGCAACATTTGAAAATTTGTTCAAGATATGTTGATCACCAAGGTAATACTAATGATCACTAACATAATAGCTACTGATGACTACTGATCACCTCATCCTACTCATCCTACCCAAAACCTCATCCTACCGGAGTCACCCCAATCTCTCTCTCTCTCTCTCTCTCCTCTCTCTCTCTCTCCTTCTCTCTCTCTAGCTCGCTTATCTTCTCTCTCTCTCTCTCTCTATCTATCTCTAGTTATAGATATAGTATATATATATACCACACCACACAACATACAGACAAAAATATATATTATGATTATGTTATTAATATTATATATATAATATATATTATAATATATATATATATGGATATATTTTTGGGTTTTCGGGATGGGGTTTGAAGGTTATGCATGAAGAATGTTAAATAACTAGAATTACTATTTGATGCATATGAATTACTTATATGTATACATTTATTTTATTAATAAGCGTAGTCAATTGATATAAATATCTAAGTAATTGGAATCAAAAATTGATCACTTCATCTTGCACAAGTAAATCCTTTATTTAAATTGTTATTTGTTAATAGAAAGAGTAAATAATATAACATGAACAATATTAGTAAAAAATATGTAACTATAAACAACAAATGCAAGACAAATCAAAAGTCTAATGTAGTATATTATAATATGTATATATTTATGGGTTTTGGGGATGGGATTTGAAGGTTATGCATGATTATTATTTGATGTATATGAATCAGTTATATGTGTACATTTGTTTTATGAATTAGCGTAGTCAATTAGTATATATATCTAACTAATTGGAATGAAAAGTAAA
>JAKOGI010005260.1:5000-14490 GCA_029747015.1 Carnegiea gigantea | reverse complement strand
TATATATATATATATATATATATATATATATATATGTATATGCATATGTGTATGTATATATATGTATGTATATATATATATATGTATATACATATGTATGTATATTTATACATATATATATATATATATATATGTATGTATATATATATATATATGTGTGTGTGTGTGTGTGTGTACCCCGGGGTTCAAAATTCATTTCTTTGTTATTAACCCTTATCCTATATGAGGCAACGGGACCTTAAATGGGGTGTTTTCACTTGGGTTCTTTCTTGAAAATGCCAGGCTGTGTTTTGAATAGCAATTAACCTAAAAGAGTTCAAATATTGCTGTCAGCTACTAAATTAAGCAATTATTCATGTCTATCTTTGCTTAAAAGAATTAGGCTTTCCTCTTCTTCGATTTCGGCGTCAGGGCCTCGCTCTACTTTCGATCCCCCAGTCCCATGCATAATTAGGTGACCTGAAAACATTTTATAAAAGTGAGATTAACTTGGTAAATAATCAGCCCTAACAATCAACTATGCGCACAAATTCAATTTGAAAATATTTTAAGGAGGCTAGGGGAACAACAAGACCTTAAGGACACTTTTCCCATTCATGTAACCGTCCATGCTTACAATATCATAGCGATGCACATTTATAATCCATGAACCAGCCACAACCGTCAGATTTTAAGGTGAATGACCCCACTGGGTCTCATGGCCTGCGCTTCGGTTCTACGCAGCTGTTTGACTCTATTCTGGTCTATCGCTTGCTATGGCGACTACCGCTTAAACCTTTCCTGGCCTACCATTATCAGAGATGGTTACCACTAACCTGGCCCGTGCCTCAATAGGGCACGTGGCCGCTCACATGCATGCAGTAGCTTTCTGGTGAAGGCCAATGACCTTCATTCAACACAATTAGTTCAAGTCTCACCCAACTCAGCCTCTACAATTACTGTTACACTTCTCTGTATTAAAGGTCGATTTAACATGCAATATTCATTCAGTTCCCACTTACTTCCCCAAGGACATCATCACAATGAATAATCTATGAAGCTCCAACATAACGTTACCAAGTCTTAAATTCACAACATTGCACATCATGCAGATTCTACTACGCAGTCACATTCAGTTGACTTATGCTTTCATTCCATCCAAAAAGCATAAACAAAATTGGTTCTTACCATGTTTAATGCACATGCAATTTTTAAATAACTTCGAGAAGGGTTAGGCCGTGATTGTTACCTGGATAACATACAAGTTCCGAGCTCAGTTACTATTTTGAACTTACGGCTCCGCACCTAGCCCAAAACATAGCCCATACTCAGTCCAAAATAGAATAGACTACCTCCGTAGCGCCTGCCTTACTGCCAATTTTTTTTCCAGAATTTTAATCATATCTTAGGGGTCCCAACTGAAACTCAATCCTTGATCCAGATTCGACCAGAATCTGGGTCTGTATTTCAGAATGTATGACTTCTATTCCTAGTATCCAAATCCCAGTTTCTTGCCCAATATAGAAATTTCAGTCTGTCCTCTACACTTGTCATGTTTAGGGTTTTATCAGATTCTACCCTGAACTAGGCTGCTATCTTGTATCTTTTCATGGTGTCACTGACTATCCCGGTTTAGTTAGTCCACAGTAATTTGAGCATAACTTGGGCTACGCTATTCCAATTCATTCGATTCAAAAACTAGATTATGCGGTCCATCCTGATGCATCTACCCTAAAAATTTCACAATTTTTGGCAAACTGACCCGTCCTATCTGAACTTCCAAAATTAATATAAGTGCAGCCCTGTTCCAACCTAGTAGGTTCTGGCCCTCTTTTCTAATTCAGCTTCCCAACTCCATAACTTTAACTCCCAATGTCAAAAATTAGACTTCTTACCTATTATAGAAAGATCAGTGTGTCTACTACAAATGTTATGTTTAGTGATTTCACGACCTCTAACGGTTACTAGGTTAAAACTCTAAAACGTAAATACTGTCCCTGACTTCCCCAGTTTGGACAGTCTTTTGCAAACGAACCATAACTCATTCAATACAAGTGAAAATCCCTCAATTCAAAAGGTGTAGTGTAGGGGACATCTCGGCCCATTTACCCTCAAATTTTCATGATTTTTAGATAAGTAGAATAGCGAAAATAAATTTTTAAAGATACATCAGTTTTCTGACTCTAATCAGTGGCGTGTTCTTCCCCAATTTGAACCCAAGATCTGATCTTTTCGCCTTAACACCCATGATGCTAGTTCTTATAACACCCCAACAGGAAAACTGATGACCCTTCTGCTGCCCCAAGTTATCCAGGTCAAGGAAAGTCTAAAATTTGGCATTAAGAATGCAAGAAAACTGTTATGCACTCACCTTGATGCAATTCCTCAAAGGAGTGTTCAGGAACGTCCTCATTCACGGGATTCACATATGGAATTCATAAACCCATCACAAAATTAGTGATTTAAATCTTTAAAATCGAAATTTACAAGGAAAAACAAAGAAAACCTCTATCTTGGATGTTTGATGCTAGAGTCTTGCATAGGTGTGCATAGTATGCAAGTACTCACCATAATAGAGAGGAGGAGGAGCGGTAGCACGGTGGTGTCTGGGGCCCAGCACCGGTGCACGGTGGTGTGAGGGAGGCGGCGAGAGAGACGGGGGGAGAGAGAGAGCGCGTAGAGAAAGGGGACGGTTTGGGAGAGGAAGAGAGAGAGTGAGGAGAGGAAGAGAGACAGTGTGGATTCTAGGGTTTTAGGGTTTATTAGGGGGTAACTTGGTTGAGGCAAGTAAGGGGAGGATGGAGAAGGGTGTAGGATTTGCATGGCTTCATGGGGAAGAAACCCCAAAAAAAATATTTATATATATATATATATATTTTTAAAAAAGAGTTTGAATCCAAAATTTTAGCGAAAAAGAAAATAAATAGTTCCTACATTGACTTGGATTAACTCAAAGAGGATCCCAAGCCAGTCCATGTCAAATATGAATTTTTGGGGTTTTACATTTACCCCCTTAAGAAGTTTCATCCCGAAACTTGACACGAGCCTGTTCACATGAATAGATGAGGGTATTTGTCTCGCTTCTTCTGTTCCGGTTCCCAGGTCACCTCTAACATCTCGTGGTCGGCCCAAAGGACCTTCGCCAGGGGTACCACTTTCTTACGAAGTTGTTTCTTCCTCCGGTCCAGGATGTGCAAAGGTCGCTCTTCATAAAACAGATCCTCTTAGAGTTATACTGGGTTGGGTTCAATCACGTGAGAAGAGTCAGGGACGTATTTTCGTAATTGTGACACATGAAATACATTGTGTACCCCTGGCAATTCCGGTAGCAGTTCTAAGCAGTCCACCGCCTCCTCAACCCTCTGCAAAATCGGGTACGATCCAATATACCTTGGGCTAAGCTTTCCTGTCATGCCGAAACTCGTGATTCCCTTGGTTGGGGAAACCCAAAGGAATACCTGATCTCTAACCTGGAATTCAAGGGGCTCTGATCGGCCTAACTTTTCTGGCGGCTCTGGGCGGCTCTCATTCGTTGGTGTTTGATTTTCACCCGCTGACAGGTTAACCATCTCGCCATGTAATCGGCCACTTCCTGTTTCATGTTATTCCACCAAAGTGTTTGCTTCAGGTCCTTTTACTGCTTATTTCCCCTAGGGTGTACCGAGTGTGGGGTATTGTGACCCTCGTCTAGGATTTTCTTCTTAAGTGCCTCTACGGCTGGAATGCACACCCGGTTATGAAATCGTATCATACCACCTTCATGGATTACGAACCCGAGTGCTTTTTCCACCAATATTTCCTCCCTGATCCACTCAAGTTGGGGGTCTGTACCCTAGGCTACTCGGATCTCTTCTATGAGTGTCAGCTGCGCTTCCAAGGTGCAAAGCATAGATTTTTCCCTCGGGGTGATCACGTTGAGTTTTACCTTCTGAAATTCCTCACACAACTCATTAGGAAGTGCTAGCAAGCAACTCAGTGCTGGGTACGGCCGGTGAATCAATGCATCCGCCACTACATTCGCCTTTCCTGGATGATACTGGAAATGGACACCGTAGTCCTTCAGGAATTCTAACCTCCTTATCTATCTTAGGTTCAGATCCTTTTGTGAAAAGAGGTATTTCAAACTCTGGTGATTGGTGAAAACCTTACAACGTACCCCATACAGGTAGTGCCTCCAGATCTTAAGCGCAAACACGACAGCTGCTAACTCCAAGTAGTGGGTCGGGTAGTTCTGCTCATGGGTCTTCATTTGTCGCGAGGCATAAGCTATAACGCAACCCTCTTGCATTAGTACATACCCCAACCTACTCCTAGAGGCATCATTATACACCACAAAATCCTTATCGGTGGTACGTAAGGCCAGTATCGGCGCACTCATCTGTCTCTTCTTAAGCTCCTGGAATGCCTCCTCACACTGTTCTGTCCATTCATACCTAGTGGCCTTCCTGGTCAAATTAGTGAGGGGGGTTGCAATCTTCGAGAAGTTTTAGACAAATCTGCGATAGTACCCCGCCAAACCTAAGAAATTTCTCACTTCCGTCGGGTTCTTAGTTCTGGGCTAGTCCGTCATAGCCTGTATCTTTTGGGAGTCCATGGACGCTCCCTTCTTGGATACTACGTGTCCTAGAAATGCCACCTTACTCAACCAAAACTCACAGTTCGAAAATTTAGCGTATAACTTATTTCTCCGCAATACTTCCAAGACTGTCCTTAGGTGGTGGGTATAGTCCTCTGGGGTCTTCGAGTAAATTAGGATATCGTCGATGAATGTCACCAGAAATTGATCCAAGTAGGGTTTAAAAACCCTGTTCATGCAATCCATGAATGCTGCTGGGGAATTAATGAGGCCAAAGGGCATCACCACAAACTCGTAGTGTTCGTACCGGGTGCGGAAGGCAGTCTTCGGTATATCTTCATCCTTGATTCGAATTTGGTGGTCCCCCAATCGAAGGTCTATTTTAGAAAAAGTCTCTGCGCCCCTTAACTTGCCGAAGAGGTCATCTATCCTGAGCAGTGGATAACGGTTCTTGACTGTTATTTTGTTCAACTCTCGATAGTCTGTACGCAACATTAGGGTTCCATTCTTCTTATTTACTAACGACACCAGGGTTCCATATAGAGATATACTGTGTCGGATATACCTCTTCTCTAACAGTTCATCCAGGTATATGTTTAATTTCTTAAGTTCTGCCGGTGCCATGCGGTAAGGTGCCTTAGAGATAGGTGTAGCTCCTGAGGTCTGGTCGATACAAAACTCCGCTTCTCTAAGGGGTGGCATTTCGGGGATCTCCTTGGGAAATAAATCTAGAAACTCCCCCACTACTAGAATGTCCTCAAGGGAAGATTCAGAATCCCCGGTTTTCACTATGCTACACAAGAATCCCTCACATCCTTTGCCTAACAACCTGCTGCAGGCTTTCATCACAGAAATTAGTTTCACTCCCGCTCTATGTCCCTTGCCCTTATACACCACTTTCTCCCCATTGGGCCCCTTTACGATGATTTTGTGTCTTGGGAAGTCTATTTGAACCTAATATTTGGCTAACTAATACATCCCCAAACTAACCCTAAAGTCCGTTAATTCAAACCTATATAAGTTTGTCAAGAATTCGTACTCATACAACCTAATAGGGCAATTCTCGTACAGTTCTTCACATATCACAACCTTCGCATCAGGGAGAATCACACATAATAATGAAGATTTATAGGTGGGAACTAGTTCTAACATCTCAACTAGTTTAATAGAAATAAAGGAGTGTGTGGCGCCCGAATCAAACAAAATATCTACTGGCTAAGTTAGGATGGATAAAGTACCTGTCACCACATTTGGAGCATCCTCAACTTCCTTCTTCCGCATCACATATACCTTGCCCCCATTGTTCTGGGGTAGTTGGTTGGGTGGTCGGGCTTGAATTTGCTGATGTCCCCGGTTCTGCTGGTTGGGGCTGCCGACTTGTCCACCCCTATTCTGATATGGTTACGGGGGTTGCTGTCCTTGTCCTTGTCCCTTTCCCTGGCCTTATCCTTGTCCTTGAACGATAGGTGATGGGGGGTACGGGCATTCCTGAACCTGGTGTTGGAGGGCTTCCGCAACGAAAGCACCTCTTCACTGAGCGACATTCTCTGGCATAGTGCCTTAACTTTCCGCAAGCGTTATAGGTTACCTTAGGTCGTGCATTGTTGTTCGAGTATTGATTCCCAAATGATCTGCGATACTGCTCCTACGATTGAAAGTTCCCTCGGTTATCCCCTTCCTCTTAACTCCTCGCTGCTCATTGAAATAGTTACTCTTCTCCTTCATAGCTCTTTCTACGTTGACTGCAGTATCATATAGGTCAATATAGGAGGTGTACTGTCATACCGACATTCGCTCCTTAATGGTGGGGTTGAGCCCGACCTCGAATCAGTTCATCTTCAGCATCTCATTAGCTAAGAAGGTCGAGGCAAATTGCGAGAGCTCCATAAATTTTAAGGCGTACTCAAGTACGCTCATGCTTCCTTGCTGTAGTTGTATGAATTCACCCACCTTGGCCTTCTAGAGGGAGATGGGGTAGAAATGATCCTTGATCATCTCCGTGAACTTGCTCCAACCAAACTCAGGCTCGTATTGTCTTTCTCTCACCGTGGCCCACCATAAATCAGCCTTATCTTTCAAGTAAAAAACGAAAAAACCCACTTTCCACTCCTTAGGGTATTGGAGTACGTCGAATAGTTTTTGCATGCCCTAATCCAGTCCTCAAAAGTCTTACGGTTAGGGTGCCATCATAGATGGGTAGGTGGTGGCTCGCGAATCTCTTGAACATGCAAGAATAATCTTCCTCGACCCTCTTCTCCCAAACCTCCATTTGCTTTTGCAGTTGTTCGTTCTAAAGCCGCAACTGCTTCTCTTGCTTCTACAGCAGCTCCAGTAGTAACAGGTTGGTGAGTTCAGCCCCAACGGGTGGGTTGGTCACGTCCGCCTGGTTGCAAGACCCGTTCCCATTCCTTGGGCGTAGGGCTTCCAGCCATTCCCTAAGGCTCAACATGTTAACTTCCTGATTCACAGGGACTCTCATAGCAGGGTGAGGTTCGGTTTGAGATTCGCTGTTATTTCCGGCCATCCTATTGGGGATGTAAGTTGGGTTTAGTTCCTCAACTAATAGTTCATATCCTACGTATTACTAGAGTTCAATAACACAGTACATGCTAGTGCATCATACAACATTTGACAGGTTTTTAATCACATCATATTGCCACACTTACGTGGTCGAATCACACTAAATCACATGCTCATGCATTACACATCATATAGGCATCACATTCAGGTGATCCACATATGTCACCGACAAAGAACGCTGGTATTTAGATAAATCAAACATTTCATTGCATAGAATTTCAAAACCATAAGTGGCCCATACTAGTACTCTCCATTACATCACGGTTTGTTAACTTTATTAGCCGACAGTGGCTTAACGACATAACAGAAAATAACTAACAGTATTATCCTAGTAAACAAACTTTCTAGTACCATGAGCTTCTGCTGGTCGGGGTCGTCCGGTGGATAAGTACCCTTGCACATTCGACCACACCTGCCGCGCTTCCAACAGGGAACCTCAGGCTCGAGTTGGTCCTTGTCTAGGCCTTCTTCCTGGTATTCCTCCATTAGCTATTCTTCCTTTAGGCCCTCGCCCTCTAAGAGGTCTTCCTTAGTTTCTTCATCCTCTAAAGGCTCTTCCTCAGGTTCTCCCTTAGGGTCTTCCCCTTTTATGGGGTCCTTCTCGGGGTCACTCTCCTCTAAAGATTCCTCAATGGGTCTTCCTCTGGATCTTCCTTAGGGTCTTCTTCCCCCCATTGGGTCCTCTTCGGGTTCATACTCAGCTGAGGGTTCCTCACCCCCTGGGTCTCCTCGGGTTCACACTCAACTAAAGGTTCTCCTCTAGGGTCTCCGTCCGCAATGGGTTCTGCCTCCAGCTCTTCCTTACTGCCCTTAAGCTAGTTCTCCCCAACAGACTCATCGTCCTCGGTATCCTCCGCCGGTGGTGGTGTTGGGGTGTCATTCTCAATGTTAGAGGTAGGAGGCTCATCGTAGGGACCTGTGTCTTTAAGGTTGTCCACCAATCCATCCATGGTCATCCCATAGGCTCCCACTCATACAGGCAGCACCCTCCAGCAAAGTGATATGGCCTGTCCTTAGGGTGTAACTCCCTAACCCTGTAACGCCACAGCGAGTCAGGAAGGGTCTTAAGGAAGAATAGGGCATGGTTGTGGTCAAATCTCAAGCAGTCGTTTGGAATTTCATCCACTCTCTCTTGCAGAAAGATGTGGATCCACTCTAAGTGGCTTTCTAGGCTAACTTCGGGAAGCTTCCCCATCCTCTCATAGCGGCAACACCGCCCCATACATCCACAGTGGCGAGTCCAGCTCATCCTAGACATTAGTAAGTCCACATCACTTACATAGTAACAGGCATATAATCAAGCATATGCAAACATGCTTCCCTCCCTGCCCTACACTCATACTCCGAGTAAACCTCAGGTCTACCGATTCTAGTTCTTAACTTATTACAGTCTTTTAGGTGAGCCTTCAAGTCAGTTAACCTGAGCTCTGTAACCACTTTGTAACACCCTGGGTTTCAAAATTCATTTCTTTATTACTAGCCCTTATCCTATGTGGCAGCCGAACTTGAAGTGGGGTGTCACTGCCATATTTCCTTCTTGGAAATATCAGGTTGGACATCAAATAACAATTAATACAAACGTTCCTTAATAATACTTAAAACTTGAAAGAGTTCAAATATTGTTGTCAAGTCCTAAATTAAACAACTATTCATGTCTATCTTTGCTTAAAACAATTAAGCTTTCCTCTTCTTCGGTTAAGGCATCAGAGCCTTGCTCTACTTTTAGTCCCCCAGTCCCATGCATAACTATGTCACCTGAAAACAAGATATTTTGTAAAAGTAAGATAAACTCAGTAAACAATCACCCCTACTAGTCAACGACGCACATAAGTTCATTTTGAAAACATTTTAAGGGGGGTAGGGGGACAACAAGACCTTAAGGATACGTTTCCCATTCATATAACCATCCATGCTTACAAGATCGTAGTGATGCACATTTATAACCCATGATCCAACCACAACCGTCAGATTTTAAGGTGAGCGACCCCACTGGGTCTCCTAGCCTGCGCTTCGGTTCTACGTAGCTGTTTGACTCTATCCTGGTCTACTGCTTGCTATGGCGACTACCACTTAAACCTTTCCTTACCTAGCCCAGGTCTTAATAGGGCAAGTGGCCGCTCACATGCATGCACTCACTTTCTGGGGTAGGCTAATGACCTTCAGTTAACATAATTAGTTCAAGTCTCACCCAGCTTAGCCTTTACAAAAACTGTTACACTTCTCTGTATTAGAGGTCGATTTAACATGCAATATTCATTCAGTTCCCACCTACTTCCCCAAGGAAATCATCACAATGAATAATCTTTGAAGCTTCAACATAACATTACCAAGTCTCAAATTCACAACATATCACAT
>JAKOGI010005259.1:0-5000 GCA_029747015.1 Carnegiea gigantea | reverse complement strand
TGGGGGTGATCACCGTTCTCGGGTGAGGGGGGGCAAGGCCCCACCCGTGATGGCATCCTAGAAGCCTAGGGAATGCCACCGAAGACGGGCGTCAGGAGCACCACCGGTGCCTCGGAAGGTAGGAACTAGCATAGCAACGATTCCCGCACTCCATCGATCAATATCCAACAATTTTCATGCTAGTCACGCTTCCCGAGGCAAACCCCGACCCCCGGGGTGGTCCCTCTTCCGCCCGCCAAGGTTCGGTGCAAGGAAGCCATGGCAACAAGGCCTTTGACATCATGCCATGCCATGCCATGCATGGGCGATGGCTGCCGCTGACCCTGCTGCTGCCCCAGCTGCGTGCCAAGCACCTCCCCTATAAAGAGCTCTTATAACTCTACTGGCTCTGCCCCCAGTAGACATCAACTGTGACGAAAAATCATACTGGGGTTTTTTGAAGATTTAGAATCTTTCAGCAGCAACCAATGGTACCATTGGAAAGATCATGATGTGAAATTACTAAAAAATATTTTTTCGGAATTTTTCGGACACCCGAGCTATTTTTTATGATTTTTTAAAGCCGAAAACGAAAAAAAATCCTAAAAATCGGAGAAAAATCAGAAAAATGCGGGACAAAGCTTGTAAATCCTCTAAAAATCGTGGGGAAGGGTTGGACAAAATTTGGGGAAAAACGCACGACAAAAATACGGGGATTTTTTCTCGGGACGGCTTTCGGGCGTTCGCGGGGCTGCGCCAGCGTTCAGGGCCCTGCGGCCAGCGTCCAGGGGCTGCGCCCAGCGTCCAGGACAAGCGGCCAGCGTTCACAGGCTGCGGCCAGCGTGCAGGAGCTGCGGCCAGCGTTCACAGGGCTGCGGCCAGCGTCCAGGACAAGCGGCCAGCGTTCACAGGGCTGCGGCCAGCGTTCACAGCCTGCGGCCAGCGTCCAGGACAGGCGGCCAGCGTTCACAGGGCTGCGGCCAGCGTTCACAGCCTGCGGCCAGCGTTACCAGCCTGCGGCCAGCGTCCAGGACAAGCGGCCAGCGTTCACAGGCTGCGGCCAGCGTCCAGGACAAGCGGCCAGCGTTCACAGGGCTGCGGCCAGCGTTCACAGCCTGCGGCCAGCATCCAGCCCCCCCCGGCAGCCCCCGGCACCCAGCGACAGCATGCCCGGACGCTGCCCGGCATGCATGGATGCTGCAGTGGGCGTCCGGCAGCGTGCGTGGACGCTCTCGGGGGCATGCCCCGGGGCCGACCCTCGGGACCCGGGGGCATGCCCCGGGGCCCCCCGGGGACGGTCCTCGGGACCCGGGGGCATGCCTCGGCCATGCACCGGGGCCGTTGTGGGGGCCTTCCTCGGGACTCAGGGGCATGCCTTGGGCATGCACCGGGGCCGTTTCGGGGCGAGGTGCGGGACGCGGGGCCATGCACCGGGGCCGTTCTGAGGGCGTTCCCCGGGACTCGGGGTCCACGCCTTGGCCTCGCCCCGGGCCGTTCCGGGGCGGAGTGCGGGAACTCGGGGCCTGCCTTGGGCATGCACCGGGGCGTTCCTCTTGGGGCACGCCCGGGGCGGAGTTGCGGGACTGTGGGGCATGCCGTGGCCATGCACCGGGGCCGTTCCGGGGGCCTTCCTCGGGACCCGGGGGACACGCCTTGGGCATGGACCGGGGCCGATCGTCGGGACGCGGGGGCACGCCTTGGGCATGCACCGGGGCCGTTTGGGGGCGTTCCTCGGGACCCGGGGGAACGGCCCGGGGCGATGTGCGGGACTCGGGGGCATGCATTGGCCTTGCCACGGGGCGATGGGCGGGACTCGGGGGGCATGCTTGGCCTTGCTTCGGGGGCGTTCTAGAGGCGATGCACGGGGGCATGCTCCGGGGCCGTGTCGGGACTCTGGGGGCAGGCCTCGGCCGTGCACGGGGCGCTCCCGCGGACTCGGGGGCATGCCCTTGGCACGACGTTCGGGACTTGGGGCACCAATATGGGGGCACGCGGCACGCCACGGGAGCCAGCCTCACGACCTTACCTCGCCCAGTCCGCCCAAGGTCCGCTCAAAGGTCCGTCAAAGTCCGCCCCCGCGCCCCTGCGCCCCTGCGCCCTGCGCCTTGTCAAAGATTATAAGGCGCGCGGGGGGGTCACGGGGCCGGGGGCGGGGTGTCACTCACCATCGTTCATCCTGCTCGGGGCGCGGACGGGGCGGGGCACTAGCTCAATCAACTTCCCCCTAAAGAGCACAACGAGCTTTCGTGGCCGTGCCCGGAGTGGACATCAACCGTGCCGATTTTTCATACTCCGCCCGGGCCATCCCCCTAGAGAGCGTCAGGAGGTTTGGTGGCCGTGCCCGGAGGGGACATCAACCGTGCCGATTTTTCATACTACGCCTGGGACCATCCCCCTAGAGAGCTTCAGGCGAGTTTGGTGGCCGTTTGCCCGGCGTGGACACAAAACTGTGCCGATTTTTACATACTCAGGCTGGGACAGGTCACGGCCTGCGGCAGCGTTCACAGGCCAGCGGCCAGCGTTCACAGGACAGCGGCCAGCGTTCACAGGCTGCGGCCAGCGTTCAGGACAAGCGGCCACGGTTCACAAGCATCGCGGACAGCGCTTGTTCAGGACATGGGCCATCGTTCACAGGCCTTTTGCGGCAAGTCGTTCAACAGCAGCGGCAGCGTTCAGGACAAGCGGGCCAGCGTTCACAGGGCTGCGGCAGCGTTCACATGGATGACGGACAAGAGTTACGGACAAAGCGGCAAGCGTTTCAGGAAAAAGAGGCCAAGAGTTCAGAAGACCTCAGAGGCCAGCGTTCAGGACCTACGCGGCACAGAGTTATTAAAAGGTTTGCTTCGGCCAGCGTTCAGGACAAACACGCGGCCAAGCGGTCACAGGCAGCGGCCAGCGTTCAGAAAGCGGCAGCGTCACAGGGCCTGCGGCCAGGTCACAGGCTGCGGGCCAGCGTTCAGGACAAGCGGCCAGCTTCCACAGGCGGCCGGCCAGGTTCAGGATCAAAAGCAGGCCAGCGTTCACATGGATGCGGCCAGCGTTTGACAAAATGCGGCCAGGTTCAGGACAAGCGGCCAGAGTTCACAGGCTGCGGCCAGCGTTCACAGGCTGCGGCCAGCGTTCAGGACAAGCGTCCAGCGTTCACAGGCTGCGGCCAGCGTTCACAGGCTGCGGCCAGCGTTCAGGACAAGCGGGCAGCGTTCAGGACAAGCGGCCAGCGTTCAGGACAAGCGGCCAGCGTTCACAGCCTGCGGCCAGCGTTCACAGGAGGCGGCCAGCGTTCAGGACAAGCGGCCAGCGTTCACAGGCTGCGGCCAGCGTTCAGGACAAGCGGCCAGCGTTCAGGACAGCGCGCCAGCGTTCACAGGCGTGGCGGCAGCGTTCAGGACAATCTGGCCAGCGTTCACAGGCTGCGGCCAGTGTTCACAGGCTGCAGGCCAGCGTTCAGGGACAACGCGGCCAGCGTCACAGGCTGCCGGGGCCAAGCGTTCACAGGCTGCGGCCAGCGTTCAGGGACAAGCGGCCAGCGTTCACAGGAGGCGGCCAGCGTTCAGGACAAATGCGAGCCAGCGTTCACAGCTTGCGGCCAGCGTTCACAGGTGCGGCCAGCGTTCAGGACAAGCGGCCAGCGTCACAGCTGCGGGCCAGCGTTTCAGGACAAGAGCCAGCGTTCAGGACAACGCGGCCAGCGTTAACAGCCTGCGGCACAGCGTTCACAGGCCTGCGGCCAGCGTTCAGGACAAACCGCATAGGCAAGCGTTCACAGGGCTCGCGGCCAGCGGTTCACAGCCATGCGGCCAGCATCCAGCCCCCCCCGGCAGCCAGCGACAGCATGCCGGGACGCTGCCCGACATGCCGGGATGCTGCCGTGGGCGTCCGGCAGCGTGCGTGGACGCTCTCGGGGGCATGCCCCGGGCCGGTCCTTGGGACCCGGGGGCATGCCTCGGCCATCCACCGGGGCCGTTTTGGGGGCCTTCCTCGCGACTCGGGGGCATGCCTTGGCCATGCACCGGGGCCGTTTCGGGGCGATGTGCGGGACGCGGGGCCATGCACCGGGCCGTTCTGAGGGCGTTCCCCGGGACTCGGGGGCACGCCTTGGGCGTGCACCGGGGCCGTTCCGGGGCGCGGTGCTGGACTCGGGGGCACGCCTTGGCCGTGCACCGGGGCCGTTCCGGGGCGCGGTGCGGGACTCGGGGCCATGCCTTGGCCGTGCACCGGGGCCGTTTTCCGGGACTCGGGGGCAAGCCCGGGGCCGTTCCGGGGCGACGTGCGGGACTCGGGGCCATGCCTTGGGCATGCACCGGGGCGTTCCTCGGGACTCGGGGGCACGCCCCTGGGCGAGGTGCGGGACTCGGGGGCCTGCCTTGGCCATGCACCGGGGGCCTTCCTCGGGACCCGGGGGGCACGCCTTGGGCATGGACCGGGGCCGTTCTCGGGGCGTTCCTCGGGACGCGGGGGCACGCCTCGGGCGTGCACCGGGGCCGTCTGGGGGCGTTCCTCAGGACCCGGGGGCATGCCTTGGCCATGCACCGGCGCCCGGTCCCGGGGGCCTTCCTCGGGACCCGGGGGCACTGACCTGCCTACTTGCTGCGGGGCCGTCGGGGCAGCCCTGGCCATGCACCGGGGTGGCCGTTTCCGAGGGGCATGCCTCGGGCTTCGCCACCGGAGGACCTGTCTTGGGAGGGCGTTCCGTCGCCTCGCCGCCTACCCCCGCCGTGACTTGGAGTCTTTTTGCCCTCGGGACTTATGCTCGCCCATGACCTTCAGGAAAATTAAACCTGGGCCGTGAAGGCCCCTTGACTTCGAACGTTGTTCCCTCGGGGGCTCGGCCCTCCCATGACTTGGAATGTTTTTCCGCCATGGTGGCCTGCGCTATTTCCCCCGGGCCGCGGCACCGAGCACAACTTCCTCGGGACTCGGCACTCCGATCATGACTTGGCGTATTCTCCCGCCGTCCCGGGCCCGGTCGCAAACCTCCCGGGAGCGGGGGGAGTTGAGTTGAGGAGTAGACTCGGGAGGGG
>JAKOGI010005258.1:0-14495 GCA_029747015.1 Carnegiea gigantea | reverse complement strand
TATATATATATATATATGTATATGCATATGTGTATACATATGCATATATATATGTATATATACATATAGTGTTAGGATGTTTTAAGTGATAAACAAAAGAGCCGCGAGCGTGCAGCTTTCGCTGTAGTACTTGGGGGTCGTGTCCTCGAGGACGAGGATAAGATTAAGGTCGCTTAACACACGATTAGACTTAATCTAAGCATTGAACTACTTAAAACAATAAACAAATGAGTGAGTCTAAATCGAAAGTTTCCTTGCCACTGCCTGACATCCAATAAAATTAATTCTAATCAAAGGAGTATCTCTCCATCACTGAACACAACTGAAATGAGAGCTACAAAATAAGCAAACAAAATCAAATAGAAAAGGCATGACAGAACGTTTAAACAAAACCCACAAGGAGAGATGGACTTAGGCTTCCAACTAATTTCAACTTAAACGAAACAAACAAACTAAATCAAACCCTAAAACAGCAACATTCAGCCAGAAAAGAACAACATTCAAACAAGAAAACTAATCAAAACTACCAAAGAAACCCTAACAGAATGCTCAAAATGATTAACAAGAAAAGAGCAGCCCAAAATCTACTACCTAGACAAAATAAAACCCAGGACAAAGAGCAACCTCCATACTCAAATTACCCAACTAGAATCATTACCCATCAATCAACTAAATGGTAAACAAATTGTATCATCATCATCATTCAACATCAATGAAGCTATCCCACAAAATCAGAATCAGAACCATCATCAACCAACTATATCATTCAATAATACAAGCCGATTAATGATGCTAATTAACTATATCAATCAATAACCCCGATTAAGCTACTTGATTGTCAGCAATGTTTTGAAGCAATTAAAAGAGAAATTAGAGGAGTAGAGAGCAAACCAAAATAGGGAGCGACTGAACTCGGTGCAGGGAAAAATAAAGAGCAAGAATCACTGCCAACGAGACCAACACCTAGCCTCGTCTGTCACCATTAGAAACACGAGGGCCAGCATCGACCAAACACCGAACAGGGGAGGGGGAGAAAACAGAGAAATTCGACTGACCTTGGCCAAAATCACTGTAATAAAAACTTAATTCGTACATTTTAACTGGAATTCGATAAAGGTTGGCATTTAATTACATCAAATTCGAAACCCCTAACTAACTAACAACAAACCCTAACCCTAGAAATTGAAAAGAAATTGCATCTGGATTATGAAAAGAGGTTTGAAAATTGAATTAAATGAAACCTAAAGATTGTCTAACTTCTAACCTGAAGCGCGCCTTTGCAATTTATACCCATGCTTCATCAATTTTCATCATCCAATTCGAGATGCGTGGGTAGAGATTACAGGGCTTTGCTGGCATTCGTTGCATGGAATACGGGTGGATGAGGATGGGTTGGTGTCCTGGCTTTGCTGCGTTGTCGAAGAGAGAGAAAGAGGAAGATGAGAATGGAGATAAGGCATGCAATAGAGATGATGGAGTAAGGGGGGATGTATTGGGGGGGCTGGGTTTTTTGGTTTTTAGAACCGAGAGGGAGAGAGAGAAGGTTACGGGGGGTATTAAGACGGCACGTGCCTAGCACGTGAGGCTGGGAGAAGGTTGCGGCCACATGCCTTGCACGTAAGGGAGGGGTTGGGTATTTCTATTTTCCCTTTTTTTTCTTTTCTTGGGCTGAAAAACATGTTGGGCCTAGCAGTTTGGTTCGGCTTTAAGTAAACTGGCCCACCACTTTATTCATGGCATTTTTCATCCTTTTTCTCGCATTTTTGCCGTAATTATTCAAAACCTACAAAACAAAATAAAATCAAATAAAAACCTTAAAAATACGATTATAAGGAGCATAAAACAGGTGTAAAAGTACCGTAAAAATAATATATGTACATATATATATATATATATATATATATATATATATATATATATATATATGTATATATATAGATATATATAGTGTATATATACTTATATATATATATATATATATATTATATTATATATATATATATATATATATAATATATATATATATATACATGTATATGTATGTTTTTATGTAGTATGTATATGCAAGTATGTATGTATATGTGTATGTGTGTGCATAGATATAGATTATAGATATAGATAGATATATATATATATATATATATATATATATTACATATCATACACATACATAATATACCGATAATATAGATATATTATATATATATATATATTATATATAACATATATTATATAATATATTATATAATGTATATATTATAGTATCTATGTATATGCGTATATATACACACACACACACACACACACACACACACACACCACACACACACACACACACATATATTATATATATATATATACATATATATATATATATATATATATATACACATATATGTGTGTGTGTGTGTGCACGTCATTCAACAGGCTCAAGACTTCCCTTTGGTTTGTTCCTCTTCTCATCCATGCAAGCCAAGCCTCAACAAGCATGCCCCTCTTCCAAAGCGTATTTCTCGCCCTTCTAATAGGTTATCACATTGGAATCATATACAAAGAGGCAAATGCTAGAGGAAATAAAGACTTCAATTCGCCCTGAGCGGATTAGAGGAATGGCCTCCCAGGTTGCTGATGGCCCTAACCAATCGGGGATGAGCAACGACCCTTCGAGTCGCCTTCCTGCAAAGACAAGTGAGGCTTCTTGTGACCTCCGACCTTTCTTGGCTTTGCTAGCCATTGTCCTTCCGAGGGGATGCGATTTTTCCTCTGGGTTGATTACGAGAGGAAGGCATCATTGATTCGATAGCGTACCCAAAAGTGGGAGCTTGCCCTAGCTTTAGGCTCTAAAGAGATTCTCAACACATTGGAAGCCACCAAAGTCTATTTTATAGAGGTATTAATTTTTACTAGTTGGACCTAGTCCTTCCCTTTGGACTCGATTTTACTTGCCATAACCTTTTTCTTTCTTGTTTTAAGGGTGTAGTTCATGCTTTCTCCACCCTTCACTCCATTTCTCTTGAGCATATCGTGGAGGGTGCGCTTAATTCTATCAGGGAGCAAATGAGGCACTACAAGAAAGAGATAAAGTCCCTTAAATAAAAGAATAGGGTCAATAAGTGTAAGATCCGAAAGCTAGAGTACAAGCTGAAGCAGCTGGAGTGCAAGTTCAAAGTGGACAAGGTTTTGATAGAGAAGGAGGCCTTCAAGGCTCAGTGGGATGTTGCTAACACTTTTTTTTAAGAAGGGCGCGAAGCAATGATAGACCCTATAACTAGGGTTGCTGAGAAGTATGGCACAGGTAATAAGATCTTCATGCTCGATTGGTAGATCTCTTGAAGTGGGCCCAGGTGGCCGAGATTAAGGATGTCAATGCTTATGCTAAGAGGAAAGAGGAGGCTTGCCAAGAGATCACCCGCCTACATTCAAGTGCAGCATCTGCTACCCACTCATCCTTTCTAGAGTGTGCCCTGGAGGATTGACCCAAGGGAAATGCCGAGGTGACCTATAGTGGTGATGAGGCCACGAAGGATGCTGATGATGAGGCGTAGGCCTAACCCCCCCTTTTGTTACTTCATCCTTCCACTAGCTGCTACACTTTGTTTCTATAAACAAACATTTCTTATTTTGGGCCTTTGTGCTAGGGATGTATGAATATGTTTAATTCCTTGCATTATTTAATTTTAGGAACATGTATGCACTCTATGATGCTTTGTTTTATCTCACATGTATCACATCCTTCATGCTTGGATGTTTTATTTTTGTGATATGCCTTCATAATTCTTGCTTTTGCTATATGTTACTATCACTTCCTTGACATGTTGTTGCATTCCTAAACCACTAGGCAAGTTTGCTACACTATCTATGATTTATCAGTAAAAAAACCCTCCAATCCCCCTGGGGACTAAAGGGGTGTTGCCCTATCATTGTAGAGGGAATCATGACAAGCTAACCATGGCTCATTCATATGCCCACCCCTCCTGGGGGCTAAAGGTGTAGTGGGGTAAAGGATTACGTTACACTAATATCATTTAACCAAAATTCTAAATTTAGTTAGCCCCTTCCTTAATGGGGTAGGACGAGTTCGGTTGTAAGGCTGACATCCTATCGTTCTCAATGCTTATCAAACCATTTATAGGATGGGTTCAGACATTAGCTAGATGAGTTAGTGCTCACATCATCATATTTATTAACGAAACTATTGTCCTTGGTTAGACCCATTCCCTAAGGGGTAGGATGAGCTCAATTGTAAGGCCGACATTCTATCATTCTCATTCGTTATCACGACATTCATGGAATGGGTTCAGGCATCAGCCGAACGAGTTGATCTTTGCATTAGAATATCATTTAGCCAAACTGTTGCACTTGGATACACCCTTTCTTAAAGGGGTAGGACATGTTTAATTGCAAGACCAACATCCTATTGTTCTTACTACGTATCATGGCGTTTATAGGATTAATTCAGACATTAGTCGATTTAGCCGATCCTTGCATCAGCATGTCTTAGTTGTTAGCCAGGGTTTTCATTAAGTTCTATCATTTGCTTAGATTTATCATCTTATTCTATATTTCTATAGCCCTTTTCCTCTAAACTTGACAATGTACAATTAATAAACGAATGCAAGGACACCAGTATTCATTGAAATTCATAGGTGATAAAATTAGGGGCCGACTAAAGATAAAACCTATATATTATAATGAAACAGGCCTTTCTTGTACATAAATGATCTATGCTACCTTTACCTTACATCATAGGTATTACCTCCTAAGGTTGTCGGGGTGCTGAGTTCTTGGTATCCCATCTCCTTGAAGCGTTGCAAGCCGAAATACACCAACGCGTACTTTTTTAATGATCATATACGGGCCTTCTCAATTTTTAGTGAGCTTGCCTTGGATTGCCCCCATTCTCGTAGCTTCAATTTTCCTAAGGATCAAATCTCCTTTCCTCAAGGGTTTCTCCCTGACCTTACGGTTGTAGAACGGGGTCATCTTGATTTTGGCTATCCCTTCCTTGAGGTAAGCATCGCCCCGCACTATGGGTTGCAAGTCAAGTGCTTCCCTTAGTGCAATGTTGTTGAGGTCCTCTTAAAAGGTGGTCACTCCATGGGTGTGGATGGCGACTTCTACTGGTGCACGGCTTCAAAGTCATAGATAAGCATGAAGGGAGTTTCTCTTGTAGTGCTCTTTTTAATTGTTCGAATGGACCTGAGTATGGCTACAAACATGTCAGTCCATAATCCTTTTACATCATTTAACCTCTTCCATTCAAGATTTTCTTGTTAGTGGATTTGGCTTGTCCATTTGTTTGGGGTCTAGCAATGGTTATGAACCTTGCCTAGGTGCCACACTTAACACAATAGTCTCATACCTAGTTAGCATCAAACTGATGGCCATTCTCAAAGATCATTGCCCTTGGAAACCAAACCTTGTGGTAATATTTTTCCGTATGACCTTTCAAACTTCCCTTTTGATAATGGATGCCACTACTTCCATTGCTTTTGCTTCTAAGCACTTAGTAAACTAATCCACAGCCATAAAGAGAAACAAGTGTTACCCATTGCCTTTGGGAAATGACCTAGTATGTCCATACCTCATTTTGCAAAAGGAAATTGGGAATGCATCATGGTCAAAGGGGTGGATGGCTAGTGGTATAGGGGAAAATTGTTAGCATTTGTCGCATTTCCTTATCATCTTTATCACATACGATTGAAGTGTTAGCCAATAGAACTTAGTCCTTATGCCTTTATGGCAAGGCTTCATCCTCCAATGATCCATATTTTCTTTCATGTATATCTGCAAAGATCCTTTTGCCCTTTTAAAGAGTGGTGCATCTCAAGAGAGGTAGTGAAAAGGCTTTCTTATAGAGGAATTCTTTGTATAATAAGAACCATTCAATTCTTTTCTTGATATGGTCAGCCTCTTTCAAATCGATAGTAGAGTTTCATTATGCAAATACCCTACTAGGGGGTCCACCCATGTTCACCTCTGTCAATCCATACCAACTCTATAGCATCAACTACTCATTCTTGTAAGATTTTCTAATAGATGTTCCTTGGGTATCCATCTGAGGAAGAGCTGGCATGCTTCAGTGAGGCATCGGCTTATCAATTTATCGATCAAGGCATATGTTCAAATTCAAACTTCTTAAAAATGGAGGACTTTCCTTTTACTTTTGCTAAATAAGTAATCATGGCCATATCATAAGCTTTGAATTTCCGCTTTACTTGATTCACCATAAGTTGGGAGTCGGAGAAGGTTTTAAAATATTCTGCCCTAAGCACATCGCAAATCTCCATACCGATAAATGGGGCTATGTACTCGACATCATTGATAAATGTATTGAATATGAATTTGTTATCCATCTCTTTCAACTAGTAGAACTGCTCTTATCGTATGGTCATGTACAGTAAGGTATGCTAACAATAGCTCTCCGATGTTAGGACTCACCATCTGAGGGAGTCTTTGTAAGTATTCTTTAAGGCTTTGGAAGCTTGTTCACCCTCCTCATCCCATCCAAACTGCGTATTTTTCTTTAGCACTTTAAAGAAAGGAAAACACTTATATGCTAATCTTGACACGAACCCCTCAAGTGCGACTATGCAACTGGTTAACTTTTGCACTTCTTAGACCATTGTTGGAGACTTCATGTTCAACACAGCTTTGATTTTGTCAAGATTTGCCTTAATTCTGCCCTAATCGATCATGTAACTCAAAAATCTTCTGAATTTGACTTTAAAATTTCACTTTCTTAGGTTAGGCTTCATTCCACAATGCCTACATATCTTGAAGGTCTCCTCCAAGTCTCTCACATGATCAAATTTAATGACACTTTTGGTGATTATGTGATTCATGTATTCCATTTTCTTTCCTATGAGTGTTGTAAAGATTTTATTGACAAGTCATTAGTAAATGCTTTGGCATTCTTCAAGTGAAACGACATTACATTATAGCAGTATACGCTAGCATCGACAATGAAATCCTCCTTTTTTTTTTCCTTAGTCTTCTTGAGCAAAAGGGATTTCATAATAGCCTAAAAAGACATCTATGAAGCTAAAGAGGTCATGGCTGGCTGTGGAGTCAACTAACTTGTCTATCTTTAGAAGTGGATAGCTATCTTTAGGGCATGCCTTGTTTAAGTTGGTGAAGTGGACACACATTCTCCATGTCCCACTAGGTTTCTTGATCAAAACGGCATTTGATACCTACTCGGGTACTAATATTCTCTTACTAATTCTACTTCTAAATGCTTTTGGACTTCGGCTACTAAAGTCGTACTCCTTTCTAGCCCCAAGTGCCTTCATTGCTGAATGATCGGTTTGCGGTTTGAATCCACGCTTAACTTTTGTTCCATCACATTAGGAGCTATCCCTAGAATCTGCAAAGGGTTAATGTAATAAACACATCCTTATATCGCTCTGTGAGTTGAATGACTCCATCCTTTATCATAGGGTCGAGATATTTTCAAATTTGAAAGGTTTATTTTAGACATTTGGGGTCTAAAGGGATGGGAACCACTTTATAAGTCAGTTGTAATGGGCCTTCCATGTTCTTCCGCTAAGGTAGAAAACACTACCATTGCCTCTTTGGTTGCCTACTTTTCAACTTTGTTCTGTCAGGATGTCTCACCTGGGAGAGGTTCTTTCTTCATTCCCAAGGACTTTAAACTCATGTAATAGCACTCCCTTGCCATCTTCTGATCTTTATAAAGTGTTCCCACTTTACCATCATTTAGTTCAAACTGAATAAGTAAGAGGTAATGTGTCACTACCGATTTGACATTGCTAAGGGTTAGACACCCTAGGATGACATTGGGATATCCATGCTAAGAAAGTTTGCCTCTAAGGTTTGTGAGTTTTCCTTATCTCCTGTTTGGATAGGTAGGCTTTAGTTCCCAAGGGATACGTAGCCTCTGCCCCTCAAACCTCACAATAGTCATTTACACTGCTTCTAAATCATTCTCATTATATTGTAAGTTTTTAAGAATTCAAGAGTAATGACATCAATAGAACTTTCTATACCCACAAATATTCCTCGCACCATGGCAGTTGCGATCTTAAGTTATATCATCAAGGTATCATTATGAGGGATTTGCAAGGGATATGTGTCTTCTGGACGAAAGGTTATGGTTGGTCCTATAAGTGGCTTCAACTCCATGATAGCTACAACTTGGGTGAGCTTTCGATTTTAGGCTTTCCAGTATCCAACATTCAATTCTTTGTCATCAATACCTCCAATGATGGTTGCTATTATGTCTATATAGCAATCAACATCGTTGTCCTTTTTCCCTTTCCGATTACGACAATTTCGATCTTCTCTTTTACCCTGCCTTAGGAAGCGGTTAAGCTACCCTCGATTAGCTAGTTCATGAAGGGCATTTTTGAGTTCGCAATGTTTGGAGGTGATGTGTTCAGAATCCTTCATTGGACGTTTTTTCAATTGAAAGCCCCTTTCTTCTCCTCCTTTGTTCTAAGTGTATTATCGGACAAGGTCATCCCCAACATATATCTTTATAGCCTGTATGAAGTCTTGATCCCTTCATTGTGCTTCTACTAATGTTGTCACTTCACTCTTCCAAGGAAAAATTTAAACCTTTTGGGAAGCAATCCATTAAGGAAAGTGGTGTAAGTCACCCCATCCTGTAAATCCAGCACCAGGAGGGCTTCACAACTAAACCTCATCACATACTCCTTCAAGTCCTTCCCTTTGGCCTACCAAATCTTAGCGAGCTGGAGCTGGTTTTTCTTTCTTTCCTGCTCACTATGAAGTGAGTGCTAAACTACTCGACAAGCTAGATCAAGTAATAATGCTTCTGTTGGGGAGGCCATTAAACTGCTTTTGCAAAACCCCTTCAATGTCGATGGGAAGTAATGACAGCAGGTTGTGACATCAACTTCCTATTCATACATCTTTATCTTATAGACATCTAATTGATCATCAGGATCAGTGGTTCTATAAAAAGGGTTGATGGTTAGCATTTTGATATTTTTAGGGTGAGGCTACTCTGCAGTTTCTATACCAAAGGGAGCTAAGAAGGAACGTAAATACACTCTTTCTGATGAACTCCCAATCCGTTGTATAGGTAGCCAAGGGTGGGCAACCTCAGCTAGCAACAATGAGTCGTACTTCTTGGATGAGGCCCTTGCTTCTGCCCCCATTGCGGCCCCAGTTGTTTGAAGGGGGGACGAGTGCTACAAAGTAGTTAGGTTCTTGTCTGGCCCTTCTGGCGGACCTAGCAAGTGAGCCAGCTCTCTCTTCTGAGCTCCCTAGCTCAGAGCAGTGGACATATGATGACTCCTGTTGTTCTTCATACCACTTAGTGCCCTTGCTTCTAGATGCAAAAAAAGTTGTGGTAGATAGATAGGGAGTGACGTTGTTATGACCTTTCCAAAGAGCTTGCCTAGCTTCAATGACCTTCTCAGCGTATTCCCCCCGTAAGGTGCTTATCTCCCCTTGGGGGCGTCGATTTTGGTTTTTTTTTTGGGCTTTAGGGGAGTGCATGCAGCAGTCTGTTCGTATCAAACCTTTGAACAACCTCTGGCTCATGCTCGGTAGCTTTCATCTTCTTATATATGTATCGAATGGCTGCCTCCTGCACTTACTTAAGGCCTCCCCTAGCAGCTCTAGAGTGATGAAGTGTTGAGCAGAATGGTGATTATTCTCACCTAAACTACGAACTAGGGAGTCGCTATGCTTGCTTAGCGGATCCTTAGTCACCTCACATTTGCCCTTATCTCCTTAATTTGATGCTTTGGATCGAGCATCAACCATTTGACAGAGTCTCACCCATGGACGTCACCAATATGTTTTAGAAGAAACTCGAATGAGTGAGAGAGAAGCTCGGACTTACTCTTTAGTTAACGTGTTGCTCAGGTGGTGGAGCTCACATGTCTTCTCCTCATCAACTTGCACAAAATTTGACCCTGGGCATTTTTCCCAAGGAATGCCCCTCTCAGGTTCAAGTCAGTCTCAGGAAAAGATGAACTATAAGAGGGAGAAAAAGTAGAGAGAGTTTACTATTCTTAGGTATGTGAAAGCAATATGTCATGTCATGCATAATGACTGAGATCCGAAAATGGTGTACCTTAGGGTATCTGTATCCTTTGGGTTAGTACAAAAGGTCAAACAATAATTGCCTAATCCAGGGGTAAAAAGTCATTATATGCCTCCTGTTTACCTCTACATATGTGTGGTCAATCTTTGACTTCTATTTAATTGGTCTAGGCCATATGTCAACCTCCTATTAAGGGGTCCTTAATAGGGCAGCCAACGGACGTTGACGTTATAGCAAATCAAGATCGATCCCACAGAGACTAGGTCAAGTTATCAAGCTATGTTCCCTCTAGATAGGCTAAACAAATTAAAATTTGAGATTGAAATTAAAGTAAACTACTATCTAATCTAATGGATAAAGATGCAAGGAATTAAGTCAATCAAACAATTACGTAGTTCAAGAATAGATGAAGCACTTTCTCTTTAATTAGGAAATTTCAAGACCGATAATCGAGGTATCACAACCCTCTCTTAAGGTAAAATGAAATACCAAACCAAATCAGTCATCAATTTTCATGGATTCTCAACTAGTTTAGGTTCATTAGGCACACGATTATCATTAGATCCCTCGATCGGTAATTCTCTCTTAAGACATCACACAATCAAGCCAAATCTGGTGATTCCGACATTAGATTTCATCTTGCAGTACTTTACCTAATATCTAATACAAGTAAGAAGGCGATTAAACATCTTACATGCAATTCAAACTCCAGACTTGATGAAAAGTCACCAACAATTCAAAAGCATACTAAACAATCAATCCAAGAACACAAACAATCGCAAGTTCAACATCAATATGAAGATTTAAAACTATAAATTAACACAAATTACATAATTTAATCTATCAATTTGGAAAGCAATAAATGTAATGGAGAAAAGAGAAGAGAAGGGAAAGAATTGCCCAGCCCAAATGCGTGCTTGAATCCGTCGATTACAAACCCGATCCCGCTTTCTTGCAAATCTTTGTCTTCTACTTGCTCTCCCACACTCTAAAAATATAGTCTAATTCTTATCTAGATGGTGGAATCGATGTGGGGTTTCTAAGGAAGCAGTCAAAAATGACTTTTTATGGCAGAAATGACGGTTGCAAGCATAAAAAATGCCTGGAAGTCGAGTAGCTTCAGAGAAATCAAGCCAACTCAGGGAAACAGAGCTCACCACAGACCGTGGACACTGGTCATGTTGGTTCTCTCTCATTTGTTCTGCTACTTCTCTTGGATCTCCCCAAATCATAGCTCCGGCCACGGTTAGTCCGTGTTGGGTGCCTTGGGACCTCTTTTGCTATCTTCTTTGATCCATAACTCCTTAAGATCTTCATTGTACCATCATTCTTTGGGTTCACAAGATCAAAATCTGCAAACATTTCTTGAACAAGCGAAACCAATCGTAGTAGTAGAAATAGGGGCACAGATCATACAATTAAGCATATTGGTCCCCTAAAATGACTCCCAAACACTCATGAAATCTTATGCAAATATGACATTCATCACTCCCGCATGCTTAAACCTTTGGTTGTCATCAAGCAAACACTAAATAAAATCAGCAAGGGGAGATGCATGTTGGAGTCAAAAAAACATAATAACCTCCTAAGCTAGGCAACTCATAGCACATCATAAACAAGAATATCAATCAATGAAAACCCTAAACAATGCATAATACATTTCAAAATTAAGATAAGATGGATGTTTTCAAAGAAATATGACCACAAGCTCAACAACAAACTTGATCATCCCCAAGGATCCACAAAACGCATCATGCAAGTACATGAAATTTATTAGAGGCAAATGGATCGGTAGAACCTCATTTTTGGGAAATGTGAACTACTCCCACGCATGTGTTTAAATTATATCATAGGTTCACTCAACACTTATTCTAAAGATGCAGTCTACCACAAGCTTGCCAAAACTCTCAAATTCTCCACCACTAAAAATGTAAGGTACATATAATAGTCAAGAGGACTTTACTTAGGTTGTAACGTGGGCTAAAAGGGTTAAGGTAAAGGAAGTGGGCAAATGAATTTAGGCAAAGTGGAGCTATTATCCAAGTAGTTAGGGAGCAACCAATCAAAGCACCAATTAACCATGAAGTTCACCAACACTTCAAACCCCAAGAATACAATGAGCATGCCCTACAAATTAAGTGGGAAATGAATTGACAAAGAAAGGAACTCAATCTATATAAATGCCCAATGCTAATCACTTATTCATTTGTGTTTATTTTCTTCTTGTTTTTTTTGGGTTCATCTTTTTTTTGGTTATGTTTCTTTCTCTTCAATATGACTTTTTTATTCTTTTTTTCGAAACAAAATGAAAATATCAATTATCGAAAGGCATAGGATCATGAATTATGAAGTCGCAATCGAATTCATATATGTACAACCTGAATAAGAGGGGAACGAAACCTAATGCTCAATGTCATCAATCCCTCAACAAATAGCTTACTAAAGCCACCTTAAACTCAAATACCCCCCAAAACCGCCTACTGTATAGATGAAGTGATACTCTATAAACTTGGCTTAAAGGTTATGAACATGTGCTTGGCTAAAGCTTAATATCAAGGGATCACAACAAGAAAATAATTATACCTCAAAGGGGCTAGCAAAGGGGATAAACATACAACTTAAGGGTGGGCTATTTGGCTATGTGGTTGAATTGTCCAAAGAAAGAATGCTTCTATCATATTATCAACTATGCATATGCTAATGTAGTTTTGAACAAGAGTCCAGGCAAGTTCTAAAGATGCAACATGGAAGAGCTACACACATGAAAGAACATGAGGCTAAATATAATGAATTAGTCCAAAGAAGGCTCAAAGTCTCACATTGTCTACCAAAGTCTTAGCAAGCTCATAAAATTAACTCCCATCTACCAACATTAGTGCCAACAATTCTAGGGGGAAATGTATTTTTCAATCAAGATAAGGCTCAAAATAAGAAATATTTGTAGAAACCCTCATAAATTTTAGCACCAAAAGACACATCAAAAGTTACTCAGCTTCATGAAAGCTTTCTTAGCTAAAGAATCATCTTGTGAGGGCATCTCAAATCAATCAATACCATCCTTTTATGAAAACCTATATGCAAATCTAAATGCAACTAAATGCAATACATTAACATAATAAAAAAGAAACCTAAAACTATATGCTTTAGCAATTATGCAAACTAAAAACCAAAATGGAAAACATAAAACTATCCTTCCCCCAATGCTTAGATAAAGCATTATTCAAAGGAAATAAACAATGAGAAGGGATTAGGAAAACAAAAGATAACAATCTCACTAGGTTTGATGCTGGGTGCACCTAAGCTAAGGCTTCCTATCAAATATGGCACATGGAGCATCAACCACTCCATCAAAACTTCAAGGCTCGACTTATCAAATCAGGCATTGTCAAAGCATGTAGAAGCTTATCGAACACCACAACATGGGACTTGTAAGCATGGCAATAAGAGAGCATCAAGATAATCACAATAAAGAAAGTCAGCACCCTCGTCAACAAACTAAATGCCATAGAAAAATCAAAAGAGATATCAAAGAAGGTATTCCATATGATTTTTCTAGGTCCATCCACTAGGTACGTGCAATATGGGTTAAGGGAGCCATTATACCCATTAAAGTAACCTAGGGACATAAAATCATCAACATTCCCACCAAGCACATCAAACATTTTATCTTCATAGCCTAAATCAACATTAGCACCAGAAATCATGGGATTATAAGGGCACACCAATATAATACATGGGGAAAGGAGAGGGTAACGAATAAAGAAAGGAAGCATGTGAGTGACAAAAGAGAATGGGAAGAACACTATCATAAAAACCAAGGCTAGGAGACTCCTTATGCATAAACACATCATATAATCCCTCCAAAGGAGTCTAAACAAGATCATACACCTCATCTAAAATATCTTCCAACTCAAAATAGGCATCAATAACACTAAACCTAACAACAACCCCAAAAGGCTTACCCATCTTGAGCCTCATGCGTTGAACTAAAGGAAAGGAAGAAACAAGTAAGGTCAAAACATTATCAGCATAGTCCACAAGTGATGAAAGCCAGGTTAAGCATAGCATGCATGATAAGGACACGAAGTTACAACATGGTCAGAAGAATTTCACAAGCCACACTAAAAAGGGGTATAATAAGATCTAGCATAGAATGCTCATGGATCAGATAATGAATATCTAGAAACACGAGTAGCCTTCTCAAATTCAAATGAATCATAAACAATCCACTAAAGCAAATACCACGCCTTATCAACATTTTTAGCGAGAAAACAAATACTCTAAAAGACCACGAATTTCACTATTTACACCCTCATCAACAATGCGAAAAATTTCCCATTTACCCCCCCACATACACATATGCATATATACATACATACATACATATATACACACATACGTGTTAGCATACAAATATTATATATATATATATATATATATATATATATAT
>JAKOGI010005257.1:10000-14536 GCA_029747015.1 Carnegiea gigantea | reverse complement strand
ATCTATATATATATATATATATATATAGACATATATGTATATGTGTATGCACACATGCAGAGATATATATGTATATATATATGTATATGTATATGTATATGTATCTGTATGTGTATGTGTATGTGTAAATATGTAACGCCCCCAACCTAAGGAGAGTCACACCGCCAGGATTTCCTAGCTGGAAATCCTTAATGCTCTTAAAGATTGAGGGTTTGAATTAGCATTTAGATAGTCATTCTGGAACAAAACTGCAAGAGTTTCTCTTGTTTTAGCAACATCTGAGGATCTTAGCTCATCTAAGGGTGCTTGTGAACTGGGGATAGGGTGTAACATTAGCTAAATTAATCCAAGTTCACTGCCTCGGGCCACTCACCCAGATTACCAATGATCAAACAACTAAAACAAGGGTTGGAATGCTACATATACAGGCACAGAGCTGGCTACATGCTTTCACATACAACAATAACTTAAAAATTTACAACGTGGTAAACATCAGACACTTTGCAAAGCTGGCCGAGACTTCTGAAGAGTCGACATCAAAACAACTTCAAGGATCTCTTATACATTCTCAAATTGAACTTGCGAAAAAGAAGAATAATAAAGGGATGAGCAACCACATGCTCAGTGAGAATTTTCCTACTCCTTAAAATCTAAAACAGTTGCAGGCAATAATACTGATAATAGCCACATATCACACATTCATACTTTACTATCATATTAGGCAATCATAATCCCCAAGGAAAGATCACCCCTATTAAAACTTCATTCTAACCACTCAACTCAATTCTAGGTTCTCAACGGCCAGACCTCCCTGCTAGCAAGCATTCAGGCAGATAAACAAGTAGGCAACAAGGATTGAATATAAAGGCCTTCAAACTCACTTCTGAAAATATAGTGACTCTCGATAAATACCAACAATGGTTTATAATCCACACAAACTCCTTTAAAGCTTATAATTCTTTCTAAAAGTTTTCGAAACATCTAAACTAATAAGAAAAATTTGGTAAGAAACATTTTTTCATCGAATATGCCCATTGAAAAACTTGAATGTATGATGCATTACAAGAATGTAACTATACTTCATTTGCAATTTCATTTAAACTATATTCACAACACATTCATAGAATATATGCAGGTTACATACATTTGAAAGCTTTCTTCTTTTCTTAAAAATGCTTTACTTGGCCTCTTAAGGCTCGTATCCCTTTAAAAGAACTTCTTTTCTTTTCTGAACTGCTTAGAATGGCAAAAAGCCAAATCTCTTTTTTATCAGGAACTTACTTATAACATAAAAACATCTTATTGTGCTGGCTAGGGGAGGTCAACACCACCCTTAAGTGAGATCGTAATCTACGTTATCTCCGGGGTATACGTACTTAACTTTTGGTCAAAACGCGTCTTAGCAGATAAACTCAAACTTTAATATTGTCCTCTGTTAGGTAACAGCTCACACCAAGATAATCATATCTTGAGTCTAGTCGCCCTCAAGGTTTTCTTACGCGTCATACATCATAGCTTATCTGGGGAACAGCTCACACCAAGATAATTCATATCTTGAGTCCAGTTCCCAGGAACAGTTCACAGCAAGATAATTTATATCTTGAGTCCAGTTCCTAACATTTCCTTAGGGGAAAACAGCTCACGCCATCTTTGCGCCCAGTATTTAGGAACAGCTCACACCAAAATAATTCATATCTTGAGTCCAGTTCCTAACCTTGGCCAATTGCCTAGCATTTTCTTAGCCTTTAAAAACGCATTTCATTTCTCCTCTTTAGTTGCTTACTTTGCTGAAATCTTACTTTTTAACAAAACGACCTTAACCTTTCGAAATATTTATAGTTCATTCGTTTTTGACTTAAAAACTTCTTATAAGCGGAATAAGTTTGCTATCTCGTAAATTGACCTCGTAAAATAGCTTAAAAGCTTCTTATGATCGTAATAAGTTTGCTAACATGTAAATCAACTTTGTAAATAACTTAAAAGCTACTTATAAACATAAAATGTTTACTAAATCGTGAAACGACTTAGTTTCTAACTCAAATGCCTCGTATAAATATAATAGGGTTACTAAATCGTAAAACGACTTCGTTTTCAACTTAGAAGCTTCGTATAGACGTATTAAGTTTACTAAATCGTAAAACGACTTCGTTTTCAACTTAGAAGCTACATATAAATGTAATAGGGTTGCTAAATTGTAAAACGACTTCGTTTGCAACTTAGAAGCTTCGTATAAACGCATTAAGTTTACTAAATCGTAAAACGACTTCATTTTCAACTTATAAACTTCGTATAAACGTATTAAGTTTGCGAAATCGTAAAACGACTTGGTTTTTAACTAAGAAGTTTCGTATAAACGTAATACGTTTACTAACTCATAGGTCGAAACTCATTTGAGACATAACGTGTTTAGTTAATGTTTAATTCAAACTAAGTTCAAAATCGAAATCCATTTGATACTTAAATACTTAGTTAGCAACAAATGCGAGCTATATTTGCTTGAAAATTCCTTTTAAACTCAAAAAGGGTGTATGAATAAACTAAAGGCTTAAAACGTTCCCAAACTTGCTATTATTCAAAAACTTAATGCAATTAGCTCGTTTATAAGGCAATTTAAGGTTTCTTTCTATATTTTCAACACAAATGCTTCTTAAAGTCATCATGGACTTACTAGCTCTTTAATCGAAACTCAATAGAGACTTAAGCAAATAGCATGCAAATAAGCTAAGCTTCATAATTAGCACTTTAATTTGCGTTTTTTTGGGTCCTTTAAATCCTTTTAAACACGACGAGGGGTCGTACCCAAACTGATGCCTTAAAAACTTTTTCGAACTCACTTTTTGTTTGCTTTTGAAGTTCTTAAACCTATCGACTACTTAGTCGAGTCACTAACTGAGCAGTTCGACGGTTTATGATTTTTTTACACTTTAGACGTCCTAACACGCGAATAAACAACTGACAAACGTAAAAGTATTTTCAAACGTGTAAAACAAACTTTCTAAATGACTTTTTCTTTTTAAAGATGTCTAAAGTTTTAAGAATTAATCACATAATGTCACGTCGCATATTGGGGGAAAAGGGGTTCACATATAGCACATTCATACACTTCATATCACAACTCACTAAGCCACACATGGCCTCGCAATCCACACAATTATGGCAATTCACAACCATAACTCCCTCCGCACACAGCACCGACCACAAAAACCTCAAACCACTGAATAGTTCCACCTCGAACCATCCAATTTCTAACTCGGTTTAATATTGTCATGAACAAACCAACAATATATAAAACGATCGTACATAGGTATGGCATTCATGCTTAGTAGTCATCATAGAATTTAACGTACTAAACGGATGCAAATAGAAACTTCATGCGACGTTTACTTTCTAGTTTGCAAACCAATATTTGTGGGCATAGTATTTCCTTTGTAATTACCACGAATAAACCATTAACATGCCCAAACTGATTTAGCCATAACTTTTAGACATAATTCACTTTACACAACAATTTCTTCAACTGCCCAACTAGCACCCCAAAGTATTAAATAGTCTTTCAAGCGTGACAACTGATGCTACAACAACCCACTATCAGCAATTGATTTACTTTCGAATCCTCAATTTATTCAGTTTGTTCAAACATGCGTTCACCCAACAAGCGATTAACCAAAATCAATACTATGCTTGTAGTTTCTCAATATCGATTCTAATTTACCTAAATTGATTTCTAAACTTAGAATTATCATGCATCAACTAAATTTAGCTAAAATCGTTTAAATTAATAGTAATTTAGGGGAAGGAAATCCCCACCTCAATTCCAAGCTAAGTGTTTGATCGAAGGCTTGACCGGCTTGACTTTAAGGCTCAAATGACTCCAAATTCTTCAACTCTTGCTCACCCACGCATGAACAGACCCCACTCGAGCCTAATACATGCCCAAACTTCCAAATTCGAACCCTAGAACAAACCCAATTTCACTTACTAGCTTGAGATTAAATTGGGTGTTTGAAGTGCGAATTCTAACTCCAATTTATAGAAGATCGAAAGCAACTAGAAGCTAAATTGCATGGCCTTACCTGGGCACGCGTTCAAGCTTCAATTTGGCATCCAAAACCCTCCACAACGCGTAAGGGGCTTCGAATTTCGACCCAGATTTCGCACCAAACAGAAGCTAGCTCGTGGGGGAGGCCGAATGGGATGAATTTGCCGTTGCTGTGGGGCGAGAATATGCTGGGCTTGAGCTTGGAAATGTCGTTAATGGAGGAGGGGAGCAGGAAGAAGAAGACGGGCAGCAGGTGAGAGGAGAGAGAGTGTCAAGGGGGGTGTCGCGTGCTGGAGGAAGAAAACTTGGGGCCAGGCGCAATGACGATAATACCCCTCCCTTCCCTCTCTTTTTTCGTTCAAGCTCGCTCCATAAATAACACCGCTAGCATAATCTCATACTTCATACTCTAAACTCAAATTGATAACACGACCTTCCGTCGATTACTCGTTCCCAAATACATCTAGGTTCGATTTAATAACATCGAATTACTTCTA
>JAKOGI010005257.1:0-7500 GCA_029747015.1 Carnegiea gigantea | reverse complement strand
ACCTATCCTTCTGCCAATATCAGGATGTCTACTAATCCTCTAAAGGTGAACGGGGTGTAAGCCCCCATGTGTACATGAAATTAACGGAGGATGGAGGTGACTTCACTCCATCCTCCTATGTAAGGCATTTCTTGGATGAATTTGTAAGTCCAATGGTTTTGAGTGACCCGCAGGGGTCCCAACTGGTTGCCCCTAACCAGTGCTTCCCAGAAGATGACTGCATTTCACGCAGCCAACTAGAATGGAAGGTACTCAAAATCGACGATTTTAAACACCATCCTACATCACCACAGTGGGTCAGGAATAAAACTAGCGAGCACGTATTTTACGAGCATCCTAAGCCATATTTCTAGTCCGTGCACACAAGTACGGAATGCAAACACATAGTACGCTTATGTAAGCACTTTAAAGCATGTATTTCACACACTGAAACTCCTAACATCACATCTAGATGCATATGCAAATCTATGGCTCTGATACAACCCAATGTAACAACCCTCTACCCCCAAGACGCATTACACTGCCAGGATCCCCCAAGGGAGACCCCCAAGGCTGTCGTAACTAAAGACTTCTTTAAAGATTCAACCTAACTCTAGGTTAGTTAGGGAATCCTAGAACGAAACTGTAAGAGTTTCTCCTAAAATTTGTAACATTTATAATATTTAGATGCAAGCTAAGGGGTTCCTGGTGACATTACAATCAAATTCAAAGAAAGTAGGAGTTCTCCACGAGTTACACACTTGAGGTTAGGGCTTATGCCATTACAACATTCATTCAAGTCATTTACATAATTCAAAACTGGGAGCCAACTACATGCTTACTAATTACATTCCACCAACCAAATGGGAAGGCAAGCAGCTTCACAAAACACAGCTTCACCGGAACACTTTCAGAAATGACTGGTGGTCCTATATCAGGTAGCAGACATGGTCTTTCATTCATCACCTGGGGAAAAAGGGGAAAGGAAATGGAGTGAGCCACAACATGCTCAGTGAGTGTTCCTCCACTCCTTAAAATAAAACCTTTACAAATAATATTACTTATAATATTCACTTAACAAGCAGTTAAGTAGTACTATCATTGTATGAAGCTATGTGACATAGATCGTAGGCACTTAGCTTGACATTCAAGTATGATAGATTTTTAGTTTTGAATAATGATGGCATGCTATAAACTTACTTACACAATATGCACTTCTAAACATAAATACTTGATGCGTTACCACTTACTTACTCAATATGCACTTCTAAAACATCATTACATGATGCACTATGAGAACATGGCCACACACTACTTTGAAGTCACATACATCCATGCTTAGAAAACCTTTTTCAGCAGGCACGTGTAGAAACTTTCTTCTCTTTCTTTGCAAACACTTTTTATAATCTCTTAAGGTTAATATTCCTTAAAGAAATCTCTTCGTATTGGCCTTTTAAGACCCTTATGTGTTTTTCATTTAATTTGGCCTCTTGATAGCCCTTAAGACTTTCTTTCTTTCTGAAATACTTTAAAAGGCTACATGCCGGCTGTTTTCTTACTCATTAAGAAAGTAATATGAGCATAAGATCATCACAAAGTGCTGGTTGGAAGAGATCTACACTCAATCCTAGTGAGATTAACTCACGCTAAGCTCTTACTCCCGGGATGGCAACTAACTTTTGGACCTTAACCCTCGTCAAGGTCTCTAGGGATTACTCCCCAGGCTAGGGATTCTCCTATTCAAGCAGGTTCACTCCCATCTATTGTCCCTAAGCACTTATCTTGGCCATTTAAACTGGTCATAGCGACTAATAACTTTGTTCTTTCTTCTGGTAAAATCATTTACCATACAACTCACACCTTTGTAAAACGTTTCAGGGATTCCCCCATTCAAGCAGGTTCACTCCCAAGCCATGTTGGTGTAGCTAGAATAGACCATTCCTTGCTACTAGTCGTGGCTATTATTAACTTAAAATACTAAAAACATTCTTTGTCAAAACGCCATTCTCACACACATATTGCATATTAGTCATATATAAGGGGAGGGATTTACATGTATCACATTCAAGCACTTCATAATCATTTCAACAAAATGAGCCACACATGGCCTCGTAATCCATATGATTGCAGTAATCACAACCCAGACTCCCTCATCGCATAGCAACTGATCACAGAAAACCTCGAACCACTCATAGTTCTACCTCAAACCGTCCAACTACGATCTTGGTTTTAATTTCACAATCTAGTACTCTAACCATTATGATATACTGAAAAGCGATACGTACTTACATAACTTACCAATGCTTAATTTACGGAGCAAGCAAACAACATTTAGCAGTGCGTTGCAGCCAACGGTTATAACCATACATACGTATATATATATATATATATATATATATACATATATATAGATATATATATATATATATATAGATATATATATATATACCATATATATTTATTATTACATATATATTATATACATAATATATTATTAATATATATATATATATATATATATATATATATATATATATATATACGACATTAACTTGAAACGAACGCTCAGTAACCTTAATTAAACTAACAGAGCATAAAACACGATTACATTCATGTATTGCAGTTAAGGGGTAAACATGCTCATTTTATCATTCAAAAGTTGTTTCCCAAGCTATTTCACAAACATAATTCAACTAATTAGACAAGCATTGATTCGAGGCGTTCGTTCATTGTTTCGAGGTTACATTTCAAGCCTAATTAAGCTATTTAAGCATAATACGATTCAAGGCGTTCGTTTATTACATCGAAGTTATTATTCAAGCCTAATTAAGCCACTTAACCATAATACGATTCAAAGCATTCGTCTATTACATCGAAGTTATTATTCAAGCCAAATGAAGCCACTACTGCATAATACAATTCAAGGCGTTCGTTATTATATCGAACTTACTATTCAATACAAATTAACTAATCATACAAGTATCGATTCTAAGCATCCACATTTCATTTCGAAGCTATTATTCAAGCATGAACTAACTTAATTAAACAAACATCGATTTGAATGCTAACATGTTAATTCGAAACTATTTTTTAAGCACGAATTAACTTAATTAAACCAACATCGATTCGAATGCTGACATGTTAATTCGAAACTACTTATTAGGTATGAATTAACTTAATTAAGCAAACATATTCTGACCTATGCACAATTTATTTCTAAGCATATTTAGGCAGCCTAACATGCATAATCTGAACTGGGATTAATTCAACATAGGGCATGCTTAACAGGATCACAGCAAGTAACTTCAGAATTTGACATGCAACCTATTCACGCATAACTAAATACGAATTCAATCAAACAAAACATTCCCCTTTACTTCTTTATACTCCCAGTGAACATAACAAATCCAAACTAACATGCAACATCAATCGAAATTCAAACATTTTCGAATGTAATAATAGGTTAGCAGAGGAAGAATACTTACTTGAATTAGCACAATTCTCCACTCAAGTTAGCAGCAAACGCATGCCCTAACTCACTGAACTCGAAACCCCAACCGTGTGTTTGCAAAACCCAAACCCTAGCTTTCGACTTGATGGCATTGTGGCTGATTTGGGGCTTAATTCGGCCCCCAAATTTATAGAGGAGGTCGACGGTGGTGTGGGTGGCTGGATTTCAGCACGTAGGTGGTGAAATTGGGGCAGACGATGTGTGGTTTTCTGGGTTAATTCAGCCGTGAGAAGTGGGGGAGGGAGAATGGTGGTGGTCAGCTGCTGGTGAGGAATAGGTAGGGGGCCGTGGTCTCCTTCTCTCACCAGCGACGCGTGGCGGACGGCAGTGAAGCCAGACGACAGCCAGTGGTTTCCCACAAGAGGAGGGGATGCGCAATGGTAGAGAGAGAGAGAGAGAGAGGAGGGTCAGGGGTTCGGGTGTCTGAGACCCGAATTCAGCCCCCCGTTTTACTAATTTTCCTTTTCTTTTTTTTGTTTTGCTCAATTAACACAATACAGCTAGGTTCTAGTCCCAAACTCGTTAGCGATTAGACTAAACTCGAGTTGAAATATCCTACAACTAGCATTTTAATTAATTTCGAAAGTCAACTAAACAAAACGATTAATGATTTTGAAGGCAAGATTTTTAATCAATTCTAAACATAAAAACACTCTAAACGACTAACGATAATAGCAGTAATAATAGAATAACGATGTTTCGTTTTAGTAAAATTCATTGTTAAACACGCACAGTAAGGACATAATATCCTTGATAAAAATAATTAAAATGCAGCTTGATAAACTTAGCAACTGAACCAGTTAGTTGTCAATAGAAAAAAAGTGCGGCTCTTACACTCTCTCCCCTTAAAAGAATTTCGTCCTTGAAATTTGCTTATCTGATGGAAATAATGCTGGGTATTTTTCACACATTTTGCTTTCTAGCTCTCAGGTTGCTTCTACCACCTTATGGTGTTTCCATAGCACTTCAACGTATGGGATACTCCTGTTTTTAAGCTTGTTCTCCGTTCTCTCCAAGATTCATACGGGTTCTTCTACATAAGTGAGATTTTCTTTAACCTGCAAGACATGATCCGGATCTGGAACATATTTTCAAAGACTGGATACATAAAGTACGTTATGAATGCCTTGCAATGAGGGTGGTAAGGCCAGCCGATACACAACTAATCCTACTTTTTGCAGAATCTCAAATGGTCCAATAAATCTTGGGCTAAGTTTTCCCTTTTGCCCAAACCTTATTCTTCCTTTGAGCGAAGATACCTTCAAGAATACATTATCTCTAACTTCGAACTCTAGTGGCTTTCTTCTAACATCCGTGTAGCTCTTTTGCCTACTCTGGGCAACTTGCAGCCTCTTATAGATTGTCTTGATTATTTTGTTCGTCTAATCGATTAACTCTACCTTGGAGGGTTCTCTTTCTCCTACTTCACTCCAACAAATAGGAGTTCTGCAATGTCTACCATATAATGCCTCGAAAGGAGCCATGCCTATACTAGCATGGTAACTATTATTGTATGCAAACTCAACCAGAGGCAAGTTATGATCCTAAGTCCCAGCGTAATCGAGTGCATAGGCTCTCAACGTGTCCGTCCATCCGTCTGAGGGTGGAGAGCCATACTTAAACGTAGTTCTGTGCCCATTGCTCTTTGAAAACCATACCAGAAGTGGGATACGAATTTGGTATCACGATCTGACACAATACTGAGTGGCACACCATGCAATTTGACTATCTCCTTAATGTACAAATTAGCCAACTGCTCAAAGCTAAAAGTGGCCTTGATGGCTAAGAAGTGTGCAGCCTTGGTCAGCCTGTCAACTATAACCTAAACACTGTCGTGCTGTTTGATGGTTTTTGGCATTCCAATCATAAAATCCATGCTCATGTTTTCCCATTTCCACACCGGGATTGGCAAGGGTTGCAATAGTCCTCCAGGTTTCTGATGCTTGGTTTTCACCCTTGAGCCACGTAGTTTGCGATGTCCCTTTTCATCCCATTCCACCAATGATGGGTTTTCAAGTCATAGTACATCTTCGTACCTCCAGGGTGAGTAGCAAGTGTGGAATTGTGCACTTCTTTTAACAACTCCTTTTTGAGAGCTGTTATGTTTGGTACACAGAGTCTGTTCCCATGCCAAAGTACTTCATTTTTGATGGAAAATTCCTTATTCTTTCTTTCTTCCACCCCCTTACTTATCTTTATAAGTTCAGGATCATTCTTCTGACGTTGCTTAATTTGCTCAACTAGTGGCGAAGAGATTTGAAGCGCTGCTAAGTAGCTTGGATTCCCTAGTAGTACTACCTCTATTTGTAGCACTCGAGCTCTTTCAGGAGTCTCTTTTCTTGCGTAAGTAGGCAGGCCACAGATCCAGTAGATTTTCTGCTCAGTGCATTAGCCACCATGCTTGCCTTACCAGGGTGATATTTGACCTCCATATCATAATCTTTTAGGAGCTCTAACCGTCCTCTTTGCCTCATATTCAACTCTTTCTGAGTAAAAATGTACTTTAGGCTCTTATGATCAGTATATGCCTCACACCTTACTCCGTAGAGGTAATGTCTCTATATTTTCAGGGCAAACACAACCGCAGTCAATTCTAGGTCGTGTGTTAGATAGTTTTCTTTGTAAGGCTTTAATTGACGAGAGGCATAATCGATAACTCTGCCTTTTTACATTAATACACATCCCAGTCCCTTCTTGGATGCATCACTATAGATTACAAGCCCTTCATTGCCTCGAGTATTGCTAGTATTGGTGTAAATACCAATCGTTTCTTTAGTTCCTGAAAGCTATCTTCACATTCCGTGGTCCATTCAAATTTATTGGTCTTCTGAAGGAGTTTGGTGATAGGTAAGGCTAGTTTAGAAAATTCCTCTACAAATCTTTGATATTAGCCAGCCATACTGAAGAAGCTTCGCACTTCGGAGACATTTGTGGGTCTTGGCCAATTTACAATGGCCTCTACCTTTGCCGGGTCCACTGATATGCCATCTTTTGTCACTATATGTCCTAGACATTGCACCTTTTCTAACCAAAACTCACACTTTTTAAGCTTGGCATATAGCTTGTGCTCTTCCAGGGTTTTCAACACTATTCGTAAGTGGTTTGCATATTCTTTCCTGGTCTTGGAGTACACCAAGATATCATCGACGAACACCACCATGAATTTGTCGAGGTAGGGCTTAAAGGCCCTGTTTATCAAGTCCATAAAGAAGACATGAGCATTTATTAACCCAAATGGCAACACCAAGAACTCGTAATGCCCATATCGAGTGCGAAAGGCGGTTTTAGGCACATCTTCCTGCTTGATCTTCAATTGATGGTACTCCGATCTCAAATCAATTTTTGAGAACATCGAAGCACCGGCCAACTGATCAAATAAGTCATCAATTCTAGGAATTGGGTATTTATTCTTAGCTGTCACCTTGTTTAGCTCTCGGTAGTCAATACATGACTTCAAACTTCCATCTTTCTTTTTCACAAAGAGTACTGGTGCTCCCCAGGGTGAAACACTAGGCTGAATTAACCCCTTGTCCAGTAACTCCTGCAACTGAGTTTTCAATTCCGTCAACTTAGTAGGTGCCATTCGATAATGTGCTTTGGATATTGGGGCAGTTTTGGGTACAAGTTTAATGGTAAATTCGATTTCTCGATCAGGTGGCAGCCCCGGTACTTCTTGGAATACCTGTGGAAACTCTTTTGCTACTGGAATCTCATTCAGGTTTAGGTCTTTTGGTTTTATGGCCTCAATTGCACACAGATAACCTTGACATCCTTTCCTCAAGATGCTTGCATAGCAGATACAGTTATAATGGTCACTAGGTGGCCTCTTCCCTTAAAGGTCATTCTTTCTCCATCAGGGGTGGAAAAGGTAACCAACTTCTTTTCGCAGTCAATAGTAACTTTACGCTTAGTTAACCAGTCCATCCCTAGAATAACATCCCAGCCTTGTATATCTACTTGTACTAAATCTACAAGGAGAACTCTCCCTTCCAACTGAATAGTACAGTTTT
>JAKOGI010005256.1:7500-14547 GCA_029747015.1 Carnegiea gigantea | reverse complement strand
CTCCAGGTCACGGCGGGGGTAGGCGGCGAGGCGACGGAACGCCCCCAAGACGGCCCCGGTGCGAAGCCCGAGGCATGCCCCGAAACGGCCCCGGTGCATGGCCAGGGCATGCCCCGGAACGGCCCCGCAGCAAGGCCAGGTCATGCCCCCGGGTCCCGAGGAAGGCCCCCCAGACGGCGCCGGTGCATGGCCAAGGCATGCCCCCGGGTCCCGAGGAACGCCCCCAGACGGCCCCGGTGCACGCCCGAGGCGTGCCCCCGCGTCCCGAGGAACGCCCCCAGAACGGCCCCGGTCCATGCCCAAGGCGTGCCCCCCGGGTCCCGAGAAAGGCCCCCGGTGCATGGCCAAGGCAGGCCCCCGAGTCCCGCACCTCGCCCCGGGGCGTGCCCCCGAGTCCCGAGGAACGCCCCGGTGCATGCCCAAGGCATGGCCCCGAGTCCCGCACGTCGCCACGGAACGGCCCCGGGGCTTGCCCCCGAGTCCCGGAAAACGGCCCCGGTGCACGGCCAAGGCATGGCCCCGAGTCCCGCACCGCGCCCCGGAACGGCCCCGGTGCACGGCCAAGGCGTGCCGCCGAGTCCCGCACCGCGCCCCGGAACGGCCCCGGTGCACGCCCAAGGCGTGCCCCCGAGTCCCGGGAAACGCCCTCAGAACGGCCCCGGTGCGTGGCCCCGCGTCCCGCACATCGCCCCGAAACGGCCCCGGTGCATGCCCAAGGCAAGCCCCCGAGTCCCGAGGAAGGCCCCCAAAACGGCCCCGGTGGATGGCCGAGGCATGCCCCCGGGTCCCAAGGACCGGCCCCGGGGCATGCCCCCGAGAGCGTCCACCCACGCTGCCGGACGCCCACGGCAGCATCCCGGCATGTCGGGCAGCGTCCGGGCATGCTGTCGCTGGGTGCCGGGGGGTGCTGGATGCTGGCCGCAGGCTGTGAACGCTGGCCGCAGCCCTGTGAACGCTGGCCGCTTGTCCTGAACGCTGGCCGCAGCCTGTGAACGCGGGCCGCAGGCTGTGAACGCTGGCCGCTTGTCCTGAACGCTGGCCGCAGCCTGTGAACGCTGGCGGCAGCCTGTGAACGCTGGCCGCTTGTCCTGAACGCTGGCCGCAGCCTGTGAACGCTGGCCGCTTGTCATGAACGCTGGCCGCAGCCTGTGAACGCTGGCCGCAGGCTGTGAACGCTGGCCGCTTGTCCTGAAAGCTGGCCGCAGCCTGTGAACGCTGGCCGCTTGTCCTGAACGCTGGCCGCAGCCTGTGAACGCTGGCCGCTTGTCCTGAACGCTGGCCGCAGCCTGTGAACGCTGGCCGCAGGCCTGTGAAAGCTGGCCGCTTGTCCTGAACGCTGGCCGCAGCCTGTGAACGCTGGCCGCAGGCCTGGGAACGCTGGCCGCTGGTCCTGAACGCTGGCCGCTGCCTGTGAACGCTGGCCGCAGCCTGTGAACGCTGGCCGCAGCCTGTGAACGCTGGCCGCTTGTCCTGAACGCTGGCCGCAGCCTGTGAACGCTGGACGCTTGTCCTGAACGCTGGCCGCTTGTCCTGAACGCTGGCCGCAGCCTGTGACCGCTGGCCGCTTGTCCTGAACGCTGGCCGCAGCCTGGGAACGCTGGCCGCAGCCTGTGAACGCTGGCCGCTTGTCCTGAACGCTGGCCGAAGCCTGTGAACGCTGGCCGCAGCCTGTGAACGCTGGCCGCTTGTCCTGAACGCTGGCCGCAGCCTGTGAACGCTGGCCGCAGGCTATGAACGCTGGCCGCTTGTCCTGAACGCTGGCCGCAGCCTGTGAACGCTGGCCGCTTGTCCTAAACGCTGGCCGCAGCCTGTGAACGCTGGCCGCAGCCTGTGAACGCTGGCCGCTTGTCCTGAACGCTGGCCGCAGCCTGTGAACGCTGGCCGAAGGTCCTGAACGCTGGCCGCAGCCTGTGAACGCTGGCCGCAGGCTGTGAACGCTGGCCGCTTGTCCTGAACGCTGGCCGCAGCGTGTGAACGCTGGCCGCTTGTCCTGAACGCTGGCCGCAGCCTGTGAACGCTGGCCGCAGGCTGTGAACGCTGGCCGCAGCCCGGTGAACGCTGGCCGCTTGTCCTGAACGCTGGCCGCAGCCTGTGAACGCTGGCCGCAGGTCCTGAACGCGGGCCGCAGCCTGTGAACGCGGGCCGCTTGTCCTGAACGATGGCCGCTTGTCCTGAACGCTGGCCGCAGCCTGTGAACGCTGGCCGCTTGTCCTGAACGCTGGCCGCAGCCTGTGAACGCTGGCCGCGGGCCTGTGAACGCTGGCCGCTTGTCCTGAACGCTGGCCGCAGCCTGTGAACGCTGGCCGCTTGTCCTGAACGCTGGCCGCAGCCTGTGAACGCTGGCCGCAGGCCTGTGAACGCTGGCCGCGGCTCCTGAACGCTGGCCGCTGCCTGTGAACGCTGGCGGCAGGCCTGTGAACGCTGGCCGCTTGTCCTGAACGCTGGCCGCAGGCTGTGAACGCTGGCCGCTTGTCCTGAACGCTGGCCGCAGCCTGTGAACGCTGGCCGCTGGCCTGTGAACGCTGGCCGCTGGCCTGTGAACGCTGGCCGCAGGCCGTGACCTGTCCCAGCTGAGTATGAAAAATCGGCACGGTTGATGTCCACTCCGGGCACAGCCACCAAACCTCCTGAAGCTCTCTAGGGGGATGGTCCGGGCGGAGTATGAAAAATAGGCACGGTTGATGTCCACTCCGGGCACGGCCACCAAACCTCCTGAAGCTCTCTAGGGGGATTGCCCGGGCGGAGTATGAAAAATCGGCACGGTTGATGTCCACTCCGGGCACGGCCACGAAAGCTCGTTGTGCTCTTTAGGGGGAGGGTGATTGAGCTAGTGCCCCGCCCCGTCCGCGACCCGAGCAGGATGAACGATGGTGAGTGACCCCCCGCCCCCGGCCCCGTGACCCCCCCGCGCGCATTATAATCTTTGACAGGGCGCAGGGCGCAGGGCGCAGGGACGCAGGGGCGCGGGGGCGGACTTGACGGACTTGAGCGGACCTTGGGCGGACTGGGCGAAGGAAGGGTCGAGAGCTAGGCCCCGTGGCGTGCCGCGTGCCCCCATATTGGTGCCCCAAGTCCCGAACGTCGATGCCAAGGCATGCCCCCGAGTCCCGTGGAGCGGCCCCGTGCACGGCCGAGGCCTGCCCCCGCGTCCCGCACATCGGCCCCGGGGCATGCCCCCGTGCATCGCCTCTAGAACGCCCCCGAAGCAAGGCCAAGGCATGCCCCCCGAGTCCCGCCCATCGCCTCGTGGCAAGGCCAAGGCATGCCCCCGAGTCCCGCACATCGCCCCGGGCCGTGCCCCCGGGTCCCGAGGAACGCCCCCAAACGGCCCCGGTGCATGCCCAAGGCGTGCCCCCGCGTCCCGAGGATCGGCCCCGGTCCATGCCCCAGGCGTGCCCCCCGGGTCCCGAGGGAGGCCCCCGGAACGGCCCCGGTGCATGGCCACGGCATGCCCCCGAGTCCCGCACCTCGCCCCGGGGCGTGCCCCCGAGTCCCGAGGAACGCCCCGGTGCATGCCCAAGGCAAGGCCCCGAGTCCCGCACGTCGCCCCGGAACGGCCCCGGGGCGCGGCCAAGGCATGGCCCCGAGTCCCGGGGAACGCCCTCAGAACGGCCCCGGTGCATGGCTCCGCGTCCCGCACATCGCCCCGAAACGGCCCCGGTGCATGCCCAAGGCATGCCCCTGAGTCCCGAGGAAGGCCCCCACAACGGCCCCGGGGCATGGCCGAGGCATGCCCCCGGGTCCCGAGGACCGGCCCCGGGGGGCCCGGGGGCATGCCCCCGGGTCCCGAGGGTCGGCCCCGGGGCATGCCCCCGAGAGCGTCCACTCACGCTGCCGGACGCCCACGGCAGCATCCATGCATGCCGGGCAGCGTCCGGGCATGCTGTCGCTGGGTGCCGGGGCTGCCGGGGGGTGCTGGATGCTGGCCGCAGGCTGTGAACGCTGGCCGCAGCCCTGTGAACGCTGGCCGCTTGTCCTGAACGCTGGCCGCAGCCTGTGAACGCTGGCCGCTTGTCCTGGACGCTGGCCGCAGGCTGGGAACGCTGGCCGCAGGCTGGGAACGCTGGCCGCAGCCTGTGAACGCTGGCCGCAGCCCTGTGAACGCTGGCCGCTTGTCCTGGACGCTGGCCGCAGGCTGTGAACGCTGGCAGCAGCCCTGTGAACGCTGGCCGCTTGTGCTGGACGCTGGCCGCAGGCTGTGAACGCTGGCCGCAGCCCGGTGAACGCTGGCCGCTTGTCCTGGACGCTGGCCGCAGGCTGTGAACGCTGGCCGCAGCCCTGTGAACGCTGGGCGCTTGTCCTGGACGCTGGCCGCAGCCCTGTGAACGCTGGCCGCAGCTCCTGAACGCTGGCCGCAGCCTGTGAACGCTGGCCGCTTGTCCTGGACGCTGGGCGCAGCCCCTGGACGCTGGGCGCAGCCCCTGGACGATGGCCGCAGGGCCCTGAACGCTGGCCGCAGCCCCGCGAACGCCCGAAAGCCGTCCCGAGAAAAAATCCCCGTATTTTTGTCGTGCGTTTTTCCCCAAATTTTGTCCACCCCTTCCCCACGATTTTTAGAGGATCTACAAGCTTTGTCCCGCATTTTTCTGATTTTTCTCCGATTTTTAGGATTTTTTTTCGTTTTCGACTTTAAAAAATCATAAAAAATAGCTCGGGTGTCCGAAAAATCCCGAAAAAATATTTTTTAGTAATTTCACATCATGATCTTTCCAATGGTACCATTGGTTGCTGCTGAAACATTCTAAATCTTCAAAAAACCCCAGTATGATTTTTCGTCACAGTTGATGTCTACTGGGGGCAGAGCCATTAGAGTTATAAGAGCTCTTTATAGGGGAGGTGCTTGGCAAGCAGCTGGGGCAGCAGCAGGGTCAGCGGCAGCCATCGCCCATGCATGGCATGGCATGGCATGACGTCAAAGGCCTTGTTGCCATGGCTTCCTTGCACCGAACCTTGGCGGGCGGATGAGGGACCACCCCGGGGGTCGGGTTTTGCCTCGGGAAGCGTGACTAGCATGAAAATTGGTGGATATCGATCGATGGAGTGCGGGAATCGTTGCTATGCTAGTTCCTACCTTCCGAGGCACCGGTGGTGCTCCTGACGCCCGTCTTCGGTGGCATTCCCTAGGCTTCTAGGATGCCAGCACGGGTGGGGGCCTTGCCCCCCCTCACCCGAGAACGGTGATCACCCCCACGTGGGCAGGGGTGATTGTCGGTGAATTCCCGCGGCCCACCGTCCCTTCTTTCTTGACCCGGCCCCCGTGCTCCCGACACATTTCTGTGCGCGACATGGCCCACGTCATGGGGGGCGGGAGGCGGACGCACCTGGCTTGTGGGAGTTTTAAGCGGTGGGCGTTTGCCTTCCACGTGCGGGTTGAACGTTCGCAAGCGCTCCTGGGGGTGTGAAGGAGAGGCGTAAGCGGGATGGGGGCTGGAGGCCCCCGGTTTGTGAGAAGCCTCGTGATCGATTCCGTGAGTGAGGGCCTAGCCGCTTGAGCTTGTAAGCCCCTCGCGCCCGTGAGGCACTGCCACGAACGGGGTGGAAGGCTTGTCTTGAGGAGCCTATCCGTGCGACGACGGCGGGGTTGATCGCTCCGGTGGTGGAAGCCGACGATCGGTGAGTGAGGGCCTAGACGCTTGAGCTTGTCAGCCCCTCGCGCCCGTGAGGCCGAAGTACACGAACGGAGTGGGAGGCCCTTCCCGAGGAGCACTTCCTAGGGCGCGACATGAGGCCTGCGCGGGGCGGGGAGTGCCCTTCGCATCGGGATTTTGCCGGTGGGGATGCCGTTGCGCCCCTCGTCCCTTGTTTCTTGACATGGCCCCCTGCTCCTTGACATTGCCTTTCTGTTGCTTGACGACCCACCTCCCCCCGTCCCGGGGCGGACGGCGGACGCACTGGCTGTGGGAATTGCGCGGAGGCGTGTTGCCTTCCACGTGCGGGCTGACTGTCGCAAGCGCGGTGACAGGAGAGGCGACGCGGGATGGGCTGGACGCCCCGGTTGTGAGAAGCCTGTGATCGGTGAGTGAGGGCCTAGACGCTTGAGCTTGTAGGCCCCTCGCGCCCGTGAGGCACTGCCACGAACGGGGTGGAAGGCTTGTCTTGAGGAGCCGATCCGTGCGACGACGGCGGGGTTGATCGCTCCGGTAGTGGAAGACGACGATCGGTGAGTGAGGGCCTAGACGCTTGAGCTTGTAAGCCCCTCGCGCCCGTGAGGCCGAAGTACACGAACGGAGGGGGAGGCCCTTCCCGAGGAGCACTTCCTAGGGCGCGACATGAGGCCTGCGCGGGGCGGGGAGTGCCCTTTGCATCGGGATTATGCCGGTGGGAATGCCGTTGTGCCGCGGGGTGGGGGGTCACCTCCACTCCTCAAAATCCAACCCGATTTCCTTCGAGATCCCCCCGAAAACCCCTTGTTCACACCACCTTCCTTCCCCTCCCGAAAACCCCTTGTCCCCCCCAGCGTACTTCCCCCTCTCGCCCCACTCCACTTGAAAGCACCCTGACAACCCTCCCCTCGTCCCGAGGCGGACGCGCTGGCTGTGGGATTTACGCGGAGGCGTGTTGCCTACCACGTGCGGGCTGACTGTCGCAAGCGACGTGACAGGTGAGGCGATGCGGGATGGGCCGGAAGCCCCGGTAGTGGAAGCCGACGATCGGTGAGTGAGGGCCTAGACGCTTGAGCTTGTAAGCCCCTCGCGCCCGTGAGGCCGAAGTACACAAACGGGGTCGAAGGCTTGTCTCGAGGAGCCGATCCGTGTGACGACGGCGGGGTTGATCGCTCCGGTGGTGGAAGCCGACGATCGGTGAGTGAGGGCCTAGACGCTTGAGCTGGTAAGCCCCTCGCGCCCGTGAGGCCGAAGTACACGAACGGAGTGGGAGGCCCTTCCCGAGGAGCACTACCGAGGGCGCGACATGAGGCCTGCGCGGGGCGGGGAATGCCCTTTGCGTCGGGATTTTGCCGGTGGTCGTGCCGAGGGGGTGACCTTTCCTCCTCAAAATCCAACCCGATTTCCTTCGAGATCCGCCCGAAAACCCCGTGTTCACACCCAC
>JAKOGI010005255.1:5000-14562 GCA_029747015.1 Carnegiea gigantea | reverse complement strand
CCCTCCCAATCCGCGTCGGTCCGCGCCCCGAGCCGATCGGCGGACCGGCTTTTGGCCGTTCCACATCCGACCGGGGGGCATCGCCGGCCCCCATCCGCTTCCCTCCCGACAATTTCAAGCACTCTTTGACTCTCTTTTCAAAGGCCTTTTCATCTTTCCCTCGCGGTACTTGTTCGCTATCGGGCTCTCGCCCGTATTTAGCCTTGGACGGAATTTACCGCCCGCTTGGGGCTGCATTCCCAAACAACCCGACTCGGCGACAGCGCCTAGTGGTGCGACAGGGTCCGGGCACGACGGGGCTCTCACCCTCTCCGGCGCCCCTTTCCAGGGGACTTGGGCCCGGTCCGCCGCAGAGGACGCTTCTCCAGACTACAATTCGGACGGCGAGGCCGCCCGATTTTAAAGCTGGGCTCTTCCCGGTTCGCTCGCCGTTACTAGGGGAATCCTTGTAAGTTTCTTTTCCTCCGCTTAATGATATGCTTAAACTCAGCGGGTAGCCCCGCCTGACCTGGGGTCGCAACGGTTCTGTGCTTCCAGCACACGTCAGGGTCCGACGAGCCCTTCCCGGCGGCGTGCGGGCGCGGCGCGATGCAAACGGCGGCCACTTGAGTCCTCGTCCACCACCAATCGCCGCCGCAGCTCGTCGCCGCGGGCTCCCGTTTTAGGCCAGCCGCGCCCCGGCTGGGGCGCGGGCGGCCATCATCCTCCCCCCCCCGGCGGGCGGGGGGCGGCGAGCGCGATGCGTGACGCTCCAGGCAGAACGTGTGCCTCGGCCGGAATCTTCGCGCAACTTGCGTTCAAAGACTCGGATGGTTCACGGGATTCTGCAAATTCACCACCAAGTATCGCATTTCGCTACGTTCTTCATCGATGCGAGAGCCGAGATATCCGTTGCCGAGAGTCGTTTTACGTTTTAAGTAGGGGCAGCGTGACGCCCTCGCGCGCCGGCGGACCCGGGCGCGGGCGGGCACGCCATGAGTGTCGTGTCCTGGCGCGGTTCGCGCCGGGGTTTCGTTTGCGCACCGGTGGGTTGCCCCGGCGCGGGAGGGGGCCGAGGCACCCCTCCCCGCATGTTTGGGTAAACATGTTCGCGGGTCTTTCTGCTGGGCAGGTTTCGACAATGATCCTTCCGCAGGTTCACCTACGGAAACCTTGTTACGACTTCTCCTTCCTCTAAATGCTAAGGTTCAGTGGACTTCTCGCGACGTCGCCGGCGGCGAACCGCCCACGTCGCCGCGATCCGAACACTTCACCGGACCATTCAATCGGTAGGAGCGACGGGCGGTGGGTACAAAGGGCAGGGACGTAGTCAACGAGAGCTGATGACTCGCGCTTACTAGGAATTCCTCGTTGAAGACCAACAATTGCAATGATCTATCCCCATAACGATGAAATTTCAAAGATTACCCGGGCCTGTCGGCCAAGGCTATAGACTCGTTGAATACATCAGGGTAGCGCGCGTGCGGCCCAGAACATCTAAGGGAATCACAGACCTGTTATTGCCTCAAACTTCCGTGGCCCTGGAGGCCATAGCCTCTAATAGCTAGCTGTGGAAAGGTTTACCTTCCACAGAGCTAGTTAGACAGCTGAGGTCCTCGTTCGGTAAACTGAATTAACCAGACAAATCGCTCCGAACCCAAAACCTACGAAACGCCATGCACCAAACACCCCCCACCCCCATAGATCAAGAAAGAGCTCTCAGTCTGTCAATCCTTACTATGTCTGGACCTGGTAAGTTCCCCCGTGTTGAGTCAAATTAAGCCGCAGGCTCCACTCCTGGTGGTGCCCTTCCGTCAATTCCTTTAAGTTTCAGCCTTGCGACCATACTCCCCCCGGAACCCAAAAACCTTGATTTCTCATAAGGTGCCGGCGGCGTCCTAAAAGCAACATCCGCCGATCCCTGGTCGGCATCGTTTATGGTTGAGACTAGGACGGTATCTGATCGTCTTCGAGCCCCCCACTTTCGTTCTTGATTAATGAAAACATCCTTGGCAAATGCTTTCGCAGTTGTTCGTCTTTCATAAATCCAAGAATTTCACCTCTGACTATGAAATACGAATGACCCCGACTGTCCCTGTTAATCATTAATCCGATCCCGAAGGCCAACACAATAGGACCGAATCCTATGATGTTATCCCTGCTAATTATCCAGAGCGGAGGCTCTGCTTTGGCACTCTAATTTCTTCAAAGTAACAGCGCCGGTGCACAACCCCCAGTTAAGGCCAGAGCGCATCGCCGAGCAGAAGGAGCCAGGACGACCGGTGCACATACCCGCAGGCGGACCGTCGGCCCCGCAAGGTCCAACTCGAGCTTTTAACGCAACAACTTAAATATACGCTATTGGAGCTGGAATTACCGCGGCTGCTGGCACCAGCCTTCCCTCGCAATGGATTCCCCCCCCTCGTTAAGGGATTTAGATTGTTACTCATTCCAATTACCAGACTCGAAGAGCCGTATTGTTATTTATTGTCACTACTCCCCGTGTCGGATTGGGTAATTTCGCAGCCTGCTGCCTTCCTTGGATGTTGGTTAGCCGTTTCTCAGGCTCCCTCTCCGGAATCGAACCCTAATTCTCCGATCACCCGTCCCAGGCACCATGGTAGGCCACTATCATACGCATCGAAAGTTGATAGGGCAGAAATTTGAAGATCGTCGCCGCGCAAAGGCCGGGCGAGCCTCGAGTTATCATGAATCATCAGAGTCAGCGTGCAAAGCCCGCGTCGCCTTTTATCTAGTTCTAATACAATGCATCCCTTCCAGAAGTCGGGGTTTTGTTGCACGTATTCTCTAGAATTACTACGTTGTATCCAAGGGGAGGGGGGGATGTGTAAAAAACTCGAGTAGCAGGTACATCACACAAACTATAACTGCTTTAATGAGCCATTCCAGTTTCCAGTCTGAAGTAGTTCATACGTACACTGCCCTGGCTTAATCTTTGAGACAAGCATATGACTACTGGCAGGATCAACCAGGTAGCACCCTCGATGACGCCGGCGCGCATGAGCCGCCCCGGGCTAGCGGGGGGTCAACACGCGCACGACCGTCGTTCGTTTCCAGCGAAGAACGCTTGATGGTGCATCTTGCATCCACGGCGTGGAAGCAATGCCCGCACAGTGTTCTGCATCCCGAAGCACAGCCAGAGGCCATAGCCCAAGCCGCGTGCGCACGGCGACGCGACGCGGGTGGACGACGGCCACAGCCCGAAGGGTCCACCCGACACCCCAAGGGGGCATCGAGCGAAAGATCATCTCGTTAGGGTCCAAGCTGCCTTCACGAGGCATGCAACGCAGGAAACCGTCATCTGTCCAGGGCTTGCCCGCCCCTGGATCATCCCCTGAAGAGGATCGTGCGTGGACGTTTCACCGCTCGAGCAGGGAGCCCGCCAACACAAACGAACCGAACGCAACTCACGCGCCCCCACGTGTCCCCGCCGAGATGCACCCCGCACGTCCGCTCGACTATGGCACATAGACGAACGGAAATAGCAAGGCGAAGCCCGGCGAGCACCGCTGGACGCGAAGGGTAACCGTAGCCAACCGACATATTCGCACCGAGGGACTTGAGGAAGGAGGGGGCGGCAAATGGGGGGATGGGTTGTCAGGGTGCTCTGGAGTGGAGGGCTGGCAGGCTGCTTTCAAGTGGGTGTGAACACGGGGTTTTCGGGCGGATCTCGAAGGAAATCGGGTTGGATTTTGAGGAGGAAAGGTCCCCCCCTCGGCACGACCACCGGCAAAATCCCGCCGCAAAGGGCATTCCCCGCCCCGCGCAGGCCTCATGTCGCGCCCTCGGAAGTGCTCCTCGGGAAGGGCCTCCCACTCCGTTCGTGTACTTCGGCCTCACGGGCGCGCGGGGCTTACAAGCTCAAGCGTCTAGGCCCTCACTCACCGATCATCGGCTTCCACTACCGGAGCGATCAACCCCGCCGTCGTCACACGGATCGGCTCCTCGAGACAAGCCTTCGCCCCCGTTCGTGTACTTCGGCCTCACGGGCGCGAGGGGCTTACAAGCTCAAGCGTCTAGGCCCTCACTCACCGATCGTCGGCTTCCACTACCCGGGCTTCCGGCCCATCCCGCATCGCCTCACCTGTCACCTCGCTTGCGACAGTCAGCCCGCACGTGGTAGGCAACACGCCTCCGCGTAAATCCCACAGCCAGCGTGTCCGCCTCGGGACGAGTGAGTGTTGTCAGTGTGCTTTCAAGTGAGTGGGGCGAAGGGGGAAGTGCTGGGGGGGGACAAGGGGTCTTTCGGGAGGGGAAGGAAGGTGGTTGTGAACAGGGGTTTTTCGGAGGGAATCTCGAAGGAATCGGGTTGGATTTTTGAGAGGGGAGGTGACACCCCCACAACCCGCGGCACAACGGCATTCCACACCGGCATAATCCCTATCAAAGGGGCAATCCCCGCCCCGCGCAGGCCTCATGTCGCGCCCTAGGAAGTGCTCCTCGGGAAGGGCCTCCCACTCCGTTCGTGTACTTCGTCCTCACGGGCGCGAGGGGCTTACAAGCTCAAGCGTCTAGGCCCTCACTCACCGATCGTCGGCTTCCACCACCGGAGCGATCAACCCCGCCGTCGTCGCACGGACCGGCTCCTCAAGACAAGCCTTCCACCCCGTTCGTGGCAGTGCCTCACGGGCGCGAGGGGCTTACAAGCTCAGCGTCTAGGCCCTCACTCACCGATCACAGGCTTCTCACAACCGGGGCGTCCAGCCCATCCCGCGTCGCCTCTCCTGTTACCGCGCTTGCGACAGTCAGCCCGCACGTGGAAGGCAACACGCCTCCGCGCAAATCCCACAGCCAGTGCGTCCGCCGTCCGGCCCGGGACGGGGGGAGGTGGGTCGTCAAGCAACAGAAAGGCAATGTCAAGGAGCAAGGGGCCATGGCCAGAAACAAGGGACGAGGGGCGCAACGGCATCCCCACCGGCAAAATCCCGATGCGAAGGGCATTCCCCGCCCCGCGCAGGCCTTAGGTCGCGCCCTTGGAAGTGCTCCTCGGGAAGGGCCTCCCACTCCGTTCGTGTACTTCGGCCTCACGGGCGCGAGGGGCTTACAAGCTCAAGCGTCTAGGCCCTCATTCACCGATCGTCGGCTTCCACCACCGGAGCGATCAACCCCGCCGTCGTCGCACGGATCGGCTCCTCAAGACAAGCCTTCCACCCCGTTCGTGGCAGTGCCTCACGGGCGCGAGGGGCTTACAAGCTCAATCGTCTAGGCCCTCACTCACCGATCACAGGCTTCTCACAACCATAACCGGGCGTCCACCATCCCCCCGAGTCGCCTCTCTGTCACCCACCACCGCGCGTTGCGACGGTCAGGCCCCGCACGTGGAAGGCAACACGCCCCCGCTTAAATCCCCAAAGCCAGTGCGTCCGCCGTCCGCCCCCAGGACGGGGCATGTCGAGCAACAGAAATGATGTCAGGGAGCAAGGGGGCCGGTTCAAGAAAGAAGGGACGGTGGGCCGCGGGAATTCACCGACAATCACCCCTGCCCACGTGGGGGTGATCACCGTTCTCGGGTGAGGGGGGGCAAGGCCCCCACCCGTGATGGCATCCTATAAGCCTAGGGAATGCCACCGAAGACGGGCGTCAGGAGCACCACCGGTGCCTCGGAAGGTAGGAACTAGCATAGCAACGATTCCCGCACTCCATCGATCGATATCCAACAATTTTCATGCTAGTCACGCTTCCCGAGGCAAAACCCGACCCCCGGGTGGTCCCTCATCCGCCCGCCAAGGTTCGGTGCAAGGAAGCCATGGCAACAAGGCCTTTGACATCATGCCATGCCATGCCATGCATGGGCGATGGCTGCCTCTGACCCTGCTGCTGCCCCAGCTGTTTGCCAAGCACCTCCCCTATAAAGAGCTCTTATAACTCTACTGCTCTGCCCCCAGTAGACATCAACTGTGACGAAAAATCATACTGGGGTTTTTTGAAGATTTAGAATGTTTCAGCAGCGCCAATCCAATGCGTGGTACCATTGGAAAGATCATGATGTGAAATTACTAAAAAATATTTTTCGGAATTTTTCGGACACCCGAGCTATTTTTTATTATTTTTTAAAGTCGAAAACGAAAAAAAAAATCCTAAAAATCGGAGAAAAATCAGAAAAATGCGGGGACAAAGCTTGTAAATCCTCTAAAAATCGTGGGGGAAGGGGTGGACAAAAATTTGGGGGAAAAAAGACGCACGACAAAAATACGGGGATTTTTTCTCGGGACGGCTTTCGGGCGTTGCGGGGCGGCCCGCGGTCGGGCCCTGCGGGCCAGCGTCCAGGGCTGCGCCCAGCGTCCAGGGCGGCCAGACAAGGGCCTGCGGCCAGCGTTCCAGCTGTTCACAGGCTGCGGCCAGCGTTTCAGGGACAAGCGGCCAGCGTTCACAGGGCTGCGGCCAGTTCACAGCCTGCGGCCAGGACCAGGACAACGGCCAGCGTTCACAGGCTGCGGCCAGCGTTCACAGCCTGCGGCCAGCGTCCAGCCAAGCGGCCAGCGTTCACACAGGGCTGCGGCCAGCGTTCACAGCCCTGCGGCCACGTCCAGGACAAGCGGCCAGCGTTCACAGGCTACGCGGCCAGCGTTCACAAGGCGGACAGCGTCCAGGCGCCAGCGTCACAGCTGCGGCCAGCGGTCCCAGCCTGCGGCAGCGTCCAGGACAAGCGGACCAAGCGTTCACAGGCTGCGGCCAGCGTTCACAGACAAGCGGCCATGCGTTCCAGGGATGCGGCCAGCATCCAGCACCCCCCCCCGGCAGCCCCTCGGCACCCAGCCGACAAGCATGCCCGGACGCGGCCCGGCATGCATGGATGCTGCCGGGGGCGTCCGGCAGCGTGCGTGGACGCTCTCGGGGGCATGCCCCGGGGCCGACCCTCGGGACCCGGGGGCATGCCCCGGGGCCCCCCGGGGCCCGTCCTCGGGACCCGGGGGCATGCCTCGGCCATGCACCGGGGCCGTTGTGGGGGCCTTCCTCGGGACTCAGGGCATGCCTTGGGCATGCACCGGGGCCGTTTCGGGGCGATGTGCGGGACGCGGGGCCATGCACCGGGGCCGTTCTGAGGGCGTTCCCCGGGACTCGGGGCCATGCCTTGGCCGCGCCCCGGGGCCGTTCCGGGGCGACGTGCGGGACTCGGGGCCATGCCTTGGGCATGCACCGGGGCGTTCCTCGGGACTCGGGGGCACGCCCCGGGGCGAGGTGCGGGACTCGGGGGCATGCCGTGGCCATGCACCGGGGCCGTTCCGGGGGCCTTCCTCGGGACCCGGGGGCACGCCTTGGGCATGGACCGGGGCCGTTCCTCGGGACGCGGGGGCACGCCTTGGGCATGCACCGGGGCCATTTGGGGGCGTTCCTCGGGACCCGGGGGCACGGCCCGGGGCGATGTGCGGGACTCGGGGGCATGCCTGGCCTTGCCACGGGGCGATGGGCGGGACTCGGGGGGCATGCCTTGGCCTTGCTTCGGGGGCGTTCTAGAGGCTATGCACGGGGGCATGCCCCGGGGCCGATGTGCGGGACGCGGGGGCAGGCCTCGGCCGTGCACGGGGCCGCTCCCCGGGACTCGGGGGCATGCCTTGGCATCGACTTTCGGGACTTGGGGCACCAATATGGGGGCACGCGGCACGCCACGGGGCCTAGCTCTCGACCCTCCCTTCGCCCAGTCCGCCCAAGGTCCGCTCAAGTCCGTCAAGTCCGCCCCCGCGTCCCTGCGTCCCTGCGCCCTGCGCCCTGTCAAAGATTATATAATGCGCGCGGGGGGGTCACGGGGCCGGGGGCGGGGTGTCACTCACCATCGTTCATCCTGCTCGGGTCGCGGACGGGGCGGGGCACTAGCTCAATCACCTTCCCCCTAAAGAGCACATCGAGCTTTCGTGGCCGTGCCCGGAGTGGACATCAACCGTGCCGATTTTTCATACTCCGCCCGGGCCATCCCCCTAGAGAGCTTCAGGAGGTTTGGTGGCCGTGCCCGGAGTCGACATCAACCGTGCCTATTTTTCATACTCCGCCCGGACCATCCCCCTAGAGAGCTTCAGCAGGTTTGGTGGCCGTGCCCGGAGTGGACATCAACCGTGCCGTTTTTTCATACTCAGCTGGGACAGGTCACGGCCTGCGGCCAGCGTTCACAGGCCAGCGGCCAGCGTTCACAGGACAGCGCCCAGCGTTCACAGGCTGCGGCCAGCGTTCAGGACAAGCGGCCAGCGTTCACAGCCTGCGGCCAGCGTTCAGGACAAGCGGCCAGCATTCACAGGCCTGCGGCCAGCGTTCACAGGCAGCGGCCAGCGTTCAGGAGCAGCGGCCAGCGTTCACAGGCCTGCGGCCAGCGTTCACAGGCTGCGGCCAGCGTTCAGGACAAGCGGCCAGCGTTCACAGGGCAGCGGCCAGCGTTCACAGCCTGCGGCCAGCGTTCACAGGCTGCGGCCAGCGTTCAGGACAAGCGGCCAGCGTTCACAGGCTGCGGCCAGCGTTCAGGACAAGCGGCCATCGTTCACAGCCTGCGGCCAGCGTTCACAGGCTGCGGCCAGCGTTCAGGACAAGCGGCCAGCGTTCACAGGCTGCGGCCAGCGTTCAGGACCTTCGGCCAGCGTTCACAGGCTGCGGCCAGCGTTCAGGACAAGCGGCCAGCGTTCACAGGCTGCGGCCATCGTTCACAGGCTGCGGCCAGCGTTCAGGACAAGCGGCCAGCGTTCACAGGCTGCGGCCAGCGTTCAGGACAAGCGGCCAGCGCTCACAGGCTGCGGCCAGCGTTCACAGGCTGCGGCCAGCGTTCAGGACAAGCGGCCAGCGTTCACAGGCTGCTGCCAGCGTTCAGGACAAGCGGCCAGCGTTCAGGACAAGCGGCCAGCGTTCACAGCCTGCGGCCAGCGTTCACAGGCTGCGGCCAGCGTTCAGGACCTGCGTCCAGCGTTCACAGGCTGCGGCCAGCGTTCAGGACAAGCGGCCAGCGTTCACAGGCTGCGGCCAGCGGTCACAGGCTGCGGCCAGCGTTCAGGACAAGCGGCCAGCGTTCAGGACAAGCGGCCGGCGTTCACAGGCTGCGGCCGGCGTTCAGGACAAGCGGCCAGCGTTCACAGGCTGCGGCCAGCGTTCAGAGGCTGCGGCCAGCGTTCAGGACAAGCGGCCAGCGTTCACAGGCTGCGGCCAGCGTTCACAGGCTGCGGCCAGCGTTCAGGACAAGCGGCCCGCGTTCACCGGCCTGCGGCCAGGGTTCACAGGCTGCGGCCAGCGTTCAGGACAAGCGGCCAGCGTTCACAGGCTGCGGCCAGCGTTCAGGACAAGCGGCCCGCGTTCACCGGCCTGCGGCCCGCGTTCACAGGCTGCGGCCAGCGTTCAGGACAAGCGGCCAGCGTTCACAGGCTGCGGCCAGCGTTCACAGGCTGCGGCCAGCGTTCGGGACAAGCGGCCAGCGTTCACAGGCTGCGGCCAGCGTTCAGGACAAGCGGCCAGCGTTCACAGGCTGCGGCCAGCGTTCACAGGCTGCGGCCAGCGTTCAGGACAAGAGGCCAGCGTTCACAGGCTGCGGCCAGCGTTCAGGACAAGCGGCCAGCGTTCACAGGCTGCGGCCAGCGTTCAGGACAAGCGGCCA
>JAKOGI010005254.1:0-5000 GCA_029747015.1 Carnegiea gigantea | reverse complement strand
TAAAAATCGGAGAAAAATCAGAAAAATGCGGGACAAAGCTTGTAAATCCTCTAAAAATCGTGGGGAAGGGGTGGACAAAATTTGGGGAAAAACGCACGACAAAAATACGGGGATTTGTTCTCGGGACGGCTTTCGGGCGTTCGCGGGGCTGCGGCCAGCGTTCAGGGCCCTGCGGCCAGCGTCCAGGGGCTGCGCCCAGCGTCCAGGGGCTGCGCCCAGCGTCCAGGGGCTGCGCCCAGCGTCCAGGACAAGCGGCCAGCGTTCACAGGCTGCGGCCAGCGTTCAGGAGCTGCGGCCAGCGTTCACAGGGCTGCGGCCAGCGTCCAGGACAAACGGCCAGCGTTCACAGGGCTGCGGCCAGCGTTCACAGCCTGCGGCCAGCGTCCAGGACAAGCGGCCAGCGTTCACAGGGCTGCGGCAAGCGTTCACAGCCTGCGGCCAGCGTCCAGGACAAGCGGCCAGCGTTCACAGGGCTGCGGCCAGCGTTCACAGCCTGCGGCCAGCGTCCAGGACAAGCGGCCAGCGTTCACAGGGCTGCGGCCAGCGTTCACAGCCTGCGGCCAGCATCCAGCACCCCCCGGCAGCCCCCGGCACCCAGCGACGGCATGCCCGGACGCTGCCCGGCATGCATGGATGCTGCCGTGGGCGTCCGGCAGCGTGCGTGGACGCTCTCGGGGGCATGCCCCGGGGCCGACCCTCGGGACCCGGGGGCATGCCCCGGGCCCCCCGGGGCCGGTCCTCGGGACCCGGGGGCATGGCTCGGCCATGCACCGGGGCCGTTGTGGGGGCCTTCCTCGGGACTCAGGGTCATGCCTTGGGCATGCACCGGGGCCGTTTCGGGGCGATGTGCGGGACGCGGGGCCATGCACCGGGGCCGTTCTGAGGGCGTTCCCGGGACTCGGGGCCATGCCTTGGCCGCGCCCCGGGGCCGTTCCGGGGCGACGTGCGGGACTCGGGGCCATGCCTTGGGCATGCACCGGGGCGTTCCTCGGGACTCGGGGGCACGCCCCCGGGCGAGGTGCGGGACTCGGGGGCATGCCGTGGCCATGCACCGGGGCCGTTCCGGGGGCCTTGCTCGGGACCCGGGGGGCACGCCTTGGGCATGGACCGGGGCCGATCCTCGGGACGCGGGGGCACGCCTTGGGCATGCAACGGGGCCGTTTGGGGGCGTTCCTCGGGACCCGGGGGCACGGCCCGGGGCGATGTGCGGGACTCGGGGGCATGCCTTGGCCTTGCCACGGGGCGATGGGCGGGACTCGGGGGGCATGCCTTGGCCTTGCTTCGGAGGCGTTCTAGAGGCGATGCACGGGGGCATGCCCCGGGGCCGATGTGCGGGACGCGGGGGCAGGCCTCGGCCGTGCACGGGGCCGCTCCCCGGGACTCGGGGGCATGCCGTGGCATCGACGTTCGGGACTTGGGGCACCAATATGGGGGCACGCGGCACGCCACGGGGCCTAGCTCTAGACCCTTCCTTCGCCCAGTCCGCCCAAGGTCCGCTCAAGTCCGTCAAGTCCGCCCCCGCGCCCCTGCGTCCCTGCGCCCTGCGCCCTGTCAAAGATTATAATGCGCGCGGGGGGTCACGGGGCCGGGGGCGGGGTGTCACTCACCATCGTTCATCCTGCTCGGGTCGCGGACGGGGCGGGGCACTAGCTCAATCACCTTCCCCCTAAAGAGCACAATGAGCTTTCGTGGCCGTGCCCGGAGTGGACATCAACCGTGCCGATTTTTCATACTCCGCCCGGGCCATCCCCCTAGAGAGCTTCAGGAGGGTTGGTGGCCGTGCCCGGAGGGGACATCAACCGTGCCTATTTTTCATACTCCGCCCGGACCATCCCCCTAGAGAGCTTCAGGAGGTTTGGTGGCCGTGCCCGGAGTGGACATCAACCGTGCCGATTTTTCATACTCAGCTGGGACAGTTCACGGCCTGCGGCCAGCGTTCACAGGCCAGCGGCCAGCGTTCACAGGCCAGCGGCCAGCGTTCACAGGCTGCGGCCAGCGTTCAGGACAAGCGGCCAGCGTTCACAGGCTGCGGCCAGCGTTCAGGACAAGCGGCCAGCGTTCAGGACAGGCGGCCAGCGTTCACAGCCTGCGGCCAGCGTTCACAGGCTGCGGCCAGCGTTCAGGACAAGCGGCCAGCGTTCACAGGCTGCGGCCAGCGTTCACAGGTTGCGGCCAGCGTTCAGGACAAGCGGCCAGCGTTCACAGGCTGCGGCCAGCGTTCAGGACAAGCGGCCAGCGTTCAGGACAAGCGGCCAGCGTTCACAGCCTGCGGCCAGCGTTCAGGCCAAGCGGCCAGCGTTCAGGCCAAGCGGCCAGCGTTCACAGCCTGCGGCCAGCGTTCACAGGCTGCGGCCAGCGTTCAGGACAAGCGGCCAGCGTTCACGGGCCGCGGCCAGCGTTCAGGACAAGCGGCCAGCGTTCACAGGCTGCGGCCAGCGTTCACAGGCTGCGGCCAGCGTTCAGGACAAGCGGCCAGCGTTCACAGGCTGCGGCCAGCGTTCAGGACAAGCGGCCAGCGTCCACAGGCTGCGGCCAGCGTTCACAGGCTGCGGCCAGCGTTCAGGACAAGCGGCCAGCGTTCACAGGCTGCGGCCAGCGTTCAGGACAAGCGGCCAGCGTTCACAGCCTGCGGTCAGCGTTCACAGGCTGCGGCCAGCGTTCAGGACAAGCGGCCAGCGTTCACAGGCTGCGGCCAGCGTTCAGGACAAGCGGCCAGCGTTCACAGCGTGCGGCCAGCGTTCACAGGCTGCGGCCAGCGTTCAGGACAAGCGGCCAGCGTTCAGGACAAGCGGCCAGCGTTCACAGGCTGCGGCCAGCGTTCCCAGGCTGCGGCCAGCGTGCAGGACAAGCGGCCAGCGTTCACAGGCTGCGGCCAGCGTTCAGGACAAGCGCCCAGCGTTCACAGCCTGCGGCCAGCGTTCAGGACAAGCGGCCAGCGGTCACAGCCTGCGGCCAGCGTTCACAGGCTGCGGCCAGCGTTCAGGACAAGCGGCAAGCGTTCACAGGCTGCGGCCAGCGTTCAGGACAAGCGGCCAGCGTTCACAGGCTGCGGCAAGCGTTCAGGACAAGCGGCCAGCGTTCAGGACAAGCGGCCAGCGTTCACAGCCTGCGGCCAGCGTTCAGGACAAGCGGCCAGCGTTCACAGGCTGCGGCCAGAGTTCAGGACAAGCGGCCAGCGTTCACAGGCTGCGGCCAGCGTTCAGGACAAGCGGCCAGCGTTCACAGGCTGCGGCCAGCGTTCGCAGCCTGCGGCCAGCGTTCACAGGCTGCGGCCAGCGTTCAGGACAAGCGGCCAGCGTTCACAGGCTGCGGCCAGCGTTCAGGACAAGCGGCCAGCGTTCACAGGCTGCGGCCAGCGTTACCAGGCTGCGGCCAGCGTTCAGGACAAGCGGCCAGCGTTCACAGGCTGCGGCCAGCGTTCAGGACAAGCGGCCGGCGTTCACAGGCTGCGGCCGGCGTTCAGGACAAGCGGCCAGCGTTCACAGGCTGCGGCCAGCGTTCAGGACAAGCGGCCAGCGTTCAGGACACGCGGCCAGCGTTCACAGCCTGCGGCCAGCGTTCACAGGCTGCGGCCAGCGTTCAGGGCCTGCGGCCAGCGTTCACAGGCTGCGGCCAGCGTTCAGGACAAGCGGCCAGCGTTCACAGGGCTGCGGCCAGCGGTCACAGCCTGCGGCCAGCATCCAGCACCCCCCGGCTGCCAGCGACAGCATGCCCGGACGCTGCCCGACATGCCGGGATGCTGCCGTGGGCGTCCGGCAGCGTGCGTGGACGCTCTCGGGGGCATGCCCGGGGCCGGTCCTTGGGACCCGGGGGCATGCCTCGGCCATCCACCGGGGCCGTTTTGGGGGCCTTCCCCGGGACTCGGGGGCATGCCTTGGCCATGCACCGGGGCCGTTTCGGGGCGATGTGCGGGACGCGGGGCCATGCACCGGGGCCGTTCTGAGGGCGTTCCCCGGGACTCGGCGGCACGCCTTGGGCGTGCACCGGGGCCGTTCCGGGGCGCGGTGCGGGACTCGGGGGCACGCCTTGGCCGTGCACCGGGGCCGTTCCGGGGCGCGGTGCGGGACTCGGGGCCATGCCTTGGACGTGCACCGGGGCGAGGTGCGGGACTCGGGGGCCTGCCTTGGCCATGCACCGGGGGCCTTCCTCGGGACCCGGGGGGCACGCCTTGGGCATGGACCGGGGCCGTTCTGGGGGGGTTCCTCGGGACGCGGGGGCACGCCTCGGGCGTGCACCGGGGCCGTCTGGGGGCGTTCCTCGGGACCCGGGGGCATGCCTTGGCCATGCACCGGCGCCGTCTCGGGGGACTTCCTCGGGACCCGGGGGCATGACCTGGCCTTGCTGCGGGGCCGTTCCGGGGCATGCCCTGGCCATGCACCGGGGCCGTTTCGGGGGCATGCCTCGGGCTTCGCACGGGGGCCGTCTTGGGGGCGTTCCGTCGCCTCGCCGCCTACCCCCGCCGTGACTTGGAGTCTTTTTTTTTTTTTCCCCTCGGGACTTAGGCTCGCCCATGACCTTCAGGAGAATTGAACCCGGGCCGTGGAGGCTCCGTGACCTCGAACGTTTTTCCCTCGGGGGCTCGGCCCTCCCATGACTTGGAATGTTTTTCCGCCATGGTGGCCTGCGCTATTTCCCTCGGGCCGCGGCACCGAGCACAACTTCCTCGGGACTAGGCACTCCGATCATGACTTGGCGTATTCTCCCGCCGTCCCGGCCCCGGTCGCAAACCTCCCGGGAGCGGGGGGGGGTGAGTTGAGGAGTAGACTCGGGAGGGGGAGGGACGAATCGAAGCGACATAGGGCTGAATCTCAGTGGATCGTGGCAGCAAGGACACTCTGCCACTTACAATACCCCGTCGCGTATTTAAGTCGTCTGCAAAGGATTCACCCCGCCGCTCGGTAGGAATTGTACTTCAAGGCGGCCCTCGCGGCGCATCCGCCGCGCTGGCTTAGCCTACGACACGTGCCCTTGGGGCCGAGGCCCCTACTGCGGGTCGGCAA
>JAKOGI010005253.1:0-5000 GCA_029747015.1 Carnegiea gigantea | reverse complement strand
AACGCTGGCCGCTTGTCCTGAACGCTGGCCGCAGCCTGTGAACGCTGGCCGCAGGCTTTGAACGCTGGCCGCTTGTCCTGAACGCTGGCCGCTTGTCCTGAACGCTGGCCGCAGCCTGTGAACGCTGGCCGCTTGTCCTGAACGCTGGCCGCAGCCAGTGAACGCTGGCCGCAGCCTGTGAACGCTGGCCGCTTGTCCTGAACGCTGGCCGCAGCCTGTGAACGCTGGCCGCTTGTCCTGAACGCTGGCAGCAGCCTGGGAACGCTGGCCGCAGCCTGTGAACGCTGGCCGCTTGTCCTGAACGCTGGCGGCAGCCTGTGAACGCTGGCCGCAGGCTGTGAACGCTGGCCGCTTGTCCTGAACGCTGGCCGCTTGTCCTGAACGCTGGACGCAGCCTGTGAACGCTGGCCGCTTGTCCTGAACGCTGGCCGCAGCCTGTGAACGCTGGCCGCGGGCCTGTGAACGCTGGCCGCTTGTCCTGAACGCTGGCCGCAGCCTGTGAACGCTGGCCGCAGCCTGTGAACGCTGGCCGCTTGTCATGAACGCTGGCCGCAGCCTGTGAACGCTGGCCGCAGGCCTGTGAACGCTGGCCGCTTGTCCTGAACGCTGGACGCTGCCTGTGAACGCTGGCCGCAGCCTGTGAACGCTGGCCGCAGCCTGTGAACGCTGGCCGCTTGTCCTGAACGCTGGCCGCAGCCTGTGAAAGCTGGCCGCTTGTCCTGAACGCTGGCCGCAGCCTGTGAACGCTGGCCGCTGTCCTGTGAACGCTGGCCGCTGGCATGTGAACGCTGGCCGCAGGCCGTGACCTGTCCCAGCTGAGTATGAAAAATCGGCACGGTTGATGTCCACTCTGGGCACGGCCACCAAACCTCCTGAAGCTCTCTAGGGGGATGGTCCGGGCGGAGTATGAAAAATAGGAACGGTTGATGTCCACTCCGGGCACGGCCACCAAACCTCCTGAAGCTCTCTAGGGGGATGGCCCGGGCGGAGTATGAAAAATCGGCACGGTTGATGTCCACTCCGGGCACGGCCACGAAAGCTCGTTGTGCTCTTTAGGGGAAAGGTGATTGAGCTAGTGCCCCGCCCCGTCCGCGACCCGAGCAGGATGAACGATGGTGAGTGACACCCCGCCCCCCGCCCCGTGACCCCCCCGCGCGCATTATAATCTTTGACAGGGCGCAGGGCGCAGGGACGCAGGGGCGCGGGGCGGACTTGACGGACTTGAGCGGACCTTGGGCGGACTGGGCGAAGGAAGGGTCGAGAGCTAGGCCCCGTGGCGTGCCGCGTGCCCCCATATTGGTGCCCCAAGTCCCGAACGTCGATGCCAAGGCATGCCCCCGAGTCCCGGGGAGCGGCCCCGTGCACGGCCGAGGCCTGCCCCGCGTCCCGCACATCGGCCCCGGGGCATGCCCCCGTGCATCGCCTCTAGAACGCCCCCGAAGCAAGGCCAAGGCATGCCCCCCGAGTCCCGCCCATCGCCCCGTGGCAAGGCCAAGGAATGCCCCCGAGTCCCGCACATCGCCCCGGGCCGTGCCCCCGGGTCCCGAGGAACGCCCCCAAACGGCCCCGGTGCATGCCCAAGGCGTACCCCCGCGTCCCGAGGATCGGCCCCGGTCCATGCCCAAGGCGTGCCCCCCGGGTCCCGAGGAAGGCCCCCGGAACGGCCCCGGTGCATGGCCACGGCATGCCCGCGAGTCCCGCACCTCGCCCCGGGGCGTGCCCCCGAGTCCCGAGGAACGCCCCAGTGCATGCCCAAGGCATGGCCCCGAGTCCCGCACGTCGCCCCGGAACGGCCCCGGGGCGCGGCCAAGGCATGGCCCCGAGTCCCGGGGAACGCCCTCAGAACGGACCCGGTGCATGGCCCCGCGTCCCGCACATCGCCCCGAAACGGCCCCGGTGCATGCCCAAGGCATGCCCCTGAGTCCCGAGGAAGGCCCCCACAACGGCCCCGGTGCATGGCCGAGGCATGCCCCCGGGTCCCGAGGACCGGCCCGGGGGGCCCCGGGGCATGCCCCCGGGTCCCGAGGGTCGGCCCCGGGGCATGCCCCCGAGAGCGTCCACGCACGCTGCCGGACGCCCACGGCAGCATCCATGAATGCCGGGCAGCGTCCGGGCATGCTGTCGCTGGGTGCCGGGGGCTGCCGGGGGGTGCTGGATGCTGGCCGCAGGCTGTGAACGCTGGCCGCAGCCCTGTTAACGCTGGCCGCTTGTCCTGGACGCTGGCCGCAGGCTGTGAACGCTGGCCGCAGCCCTGTGAACGCTGGCCGCTTGTCCTGGACGCTGGCCGCAGGCTGTGAACGCTGGCAGCAGCCCTGTGAACGCTGGCCGCTTGTCCTGAACGCTGGCCGCAGCCTGTGAACGCTGGCCGCTTGTCCTGAACGCTGGCCGCAGCCTGTGAACGCTGGCCGCAGGCTGTGAACGCAGGCCGCTTGTCCTGAACGCTGGCCGCAGCCTGTGAACGCTGGCCGCTTGTCCTGAACGCTGGCCGCAGCCTGTGAACGCTGGCCGCAGCTCCTGAACGCTGGCCGCAGCCCCGCGAACGCCCCGGAAAAAGCCGTTTCCCGGAGAAAAAATCCCCGTATTTTTGTCGTGTGTTTTTCCCAAAATTTTGTCCACCCCTTCCCCACGATTTTTAGAGGATTTACAAGCTTTGTCCCGCATTTTTCTGATTTTTCTCCGATTTTTAGGATTTTTTTTCGGTTTCGACTTTAAAAAATCATAAAAAATAGCTCGGGTGTCCGAAAAAAAAAAAAAAAAAATTCCGAAAAAATATTTTTTAGTAATTTCACATCATGATCTTTCCAATGGTACCATTGGTTGCTGCTGAAACATTCTAAATCTTCAAAAAAACCCAGTATGATTTTTCGTCACAGTTGATGTCTACTGGGGGCAGAGCCAGTAGAGTTATAAGAGCTCTTTATAGGGGAGGTGCTTGGCAAGCAGCTGGGGCAGCAGCAGGGTCAGCGGCAGCCATCGCCAATGCATGGCATGGCATGGCATGATGTCAAAGGCCTTGTTGCCATGGCTTCCTTGCACCGAACCTTGGCGGGCGGATGAGACCACCCCGGGGGTCGGGTTTTGCCTCGGGAAGCGTGACTAGCATGAAAATTGTTGGATTTCGATCGATGGAGTGCGGGAATCGTTGCTATGCTAGTTCCTACCTTCCGAGGCACCGGTGGTGCTCCTGACGCCCGTCTTCGGTGGCATTTCCTAGGCTTCTAGGATGCCATCACGGGTGGGGGCCTTGCCCCCCCTCACCCGAGAACGGTGATCACCCCCACGGGGGCAGGGGAGATTGTCGGTGAATTCCCGCGGACCACCGTCCCTTCTTTCTTGACCCGGCCCCCTTGCTCCCTGACATCATTTCTGTTGCTCGACCTGCCCCGTCCTGGGGGCGGACGGCGGACGCACTGGCTTTTGGGGTTTAAGCGGGGGCGTGTTGCCTTTCACGTGCGGGCTGACCGTCGCAAGCGCGGTGACAGGAGAGGCGACGCGGGGATGGGACTGGAGCCCGGTGTGAGAACCTAGTGCTCGGATGAGTGAGGCCTAGGACGCTTGAGCTTGTAAGCCCCTCGCGCCCGTGAGGCAACTGCCACGAACGGTGGTGGAAGGCTTGTCTTGAGCCGATCCGTGCGACGACGGCGGGGTTGACGCTCGGTGGGTGGAAGCCGACCGAACGGTGAGTGGGGCCTAGACGCTTGAGCTTGTAAACAAGCCCCCCCCTTTTTCGGCGCCCGTGAGAGAAAGACACGAACGGAGTGGGAGGCCCTTCCCGAGGAGCACTTCCAAGGGCGCGACCTGAGGCCTGCGCGGGGCGGGGAGGGCCCTTCGCATCGGGATTTTGCCGGGGGGGATGCCGTTGCGCCCCTCGTCCCTTGTTTCTTGACATGGCCCCTTGCTCCTTGACATTGCCTTTATGTTGCTTGACGACCCACCTCCCCCCGTCCCGGGGCGGACGGCGGACGCACTGGCTGTGGGATTTGCGCGGAGGCGTGTTGCCTTCCACGTGCGGGCTGACCGTCGCAAGCGGGGTGACAGGAGAGGCGACGCGGGATGGGCTGGACGCCCCGGTTGTGAGAAGCCTGTGATCGGGAGTGAGGGCCTAGACGCCTGAGCTGTAAAGCCCCTCGCGCCCGTGAGGCACTGCCACGAACGGGGTGGGAAGGCTTGTCTTGAGAGGAGCCGATCCGGTGCGACGACGGCGGTAGGGTGATCGCTCCGGTGGTGGAAGCCGACGATAGGTGAGTGAGGGCCTAGACGCTGAGCTTGTAAGGCACCTCGCGCCCGTGAGCAGAAGTACACGAACGGACAGGGGAGGCCCTCCCGAGAAGCACTTCCGAGGGCGCGACATGAGGCCTGCGCGGGGCGGGGAGTGCCCTTTGCATCGGGATTATGCCGGTGGGAATGCCGTTGTGCCGCGGGGTGGGGGGTCACCTCCCTCCTCAAAATCCAACCCGATTTCCTTCGAGATCCCCCCGAAAACCCCTTGTTCACACCACCTTCCTTCCCCTCCCGAAAACCCCTTGTCCCCCCCAGCGTACTTCCCCCTCTCGCCCCACTCCACTTGAAAGCACCCTGACAACCCTCCCCTCGTCCCGAGGCGGACGCGCTGGCTGTGGGATTTACGCGGAGGCGTGTTGCCTACCACGTGCGGGCGATGTAGCAAAGCGAGGGGAAAGCGGTGATGGCGGATGCGGGATGGGCTGGAAGCCCCGGTTGTGAGAAGCCTGTGATCGGTGAGTGAGGGCCTAGACGCTTGAGCTTGTAAGCCCCTCGCGCCCGTGAGGCACTGCCACGAACGGGGTGGAAGGCTTGTCTTGAGGAGCCGATCCGTGCGACGACGGCGGGGGTTGATCGCTCCGGTAGTGGAAGCCGACGATCGGTGAGTGAGGGCCTAGACGCTTGAGCTTGTAAGCCCCTCGCGCCCGTGAGGCCGAAGTACACGAACGGAGTGGGAGGCCATTCCCGAGGAGCACTTCCTAGGGCGCGACATGAGGCCT
>JAKOGI010005252.1:0-14581 GCA_029747015.1 Carnegiea gigantea | reverse complement strand
GTTTACAGAATACTGTTTCGGCTTACGCAAATGCCTGTATTATGCGTGCTTTCTTGTTTCAGTTCATGACTCAAGCGTCTCGTTGATGAATCCATTGTGCTAATGAATTGGGCATTCTAAATTTCATTGTCTTGGCAGCCAATTAGACTGTTTCTGTTTATGGTGCAATTTGGATGTTTAGAGGATACTGTTTCAGCTGATGCAAATGCTTGTATTATGTCTGCTTTCTTGTTTCAGTTCATGACTCAGGCGTCTTGTTGATGAATCCGTTGTGTTAATGAAGTGGGCATTGAAAATTTCATTGTCCTCGTAGCCAATTAGACTGTTTCAGTTTAGGGTGTAATTTGGGTGTTTATAGAATACTGTTTCGGCTGATGCAAATGCTTGTATTATGCGTGCTTTCTTGTTTCAGTTCATGACTCAGGCGTCTTGTTGATGAATCCATTGTGTTAATGAATTGGGCATTGTAAATTTCATTGTCTTGGTAGCTAATTAGACTGTTTCTATTTAGGTTGTAATTTGGGTGTTTGGACATTACTCTTTCGACTGATGCAAATGCCTGTATCATGTGTGCTTTCTTGTTTCAGTTCATGACCCAGGCGTCTTGTTGATGAATCCATTGTGTTAATGAAGTGGGCATTGTAAATTTCATTGTCTTGGTTGCCAATTAGACTGTTTCTGTTTAGGGTGTAATTTGGGTGTTTAGGGGATACTGTTTCTGCTGATGCAAATGCCTGTATTATGCGTGCTTTCTTGTTTCAGTTCATGACTCAGGCGTCTTGTTGATGAATCCATTGTGTTAATGAAGTGGGCAGTTGTAAATTCTTATCTTGGTAGCCAATTAGACTGTTTCTGTTTAGGGTGTAATTTGGATGTTTAGAGAATATTATTTCGGCTGATGCAAATGCCTGTATTATGTGTGCTTTCTTGTTTCAGTTCGTGACACAGGCGTCTTGCTGATGAATCCATTGCGTTAATGCAGTGGGCATTGTAAATTTCATTGTCTTGGTAGCCAACTAGACTGTTTCTGTTTAGGGTGTAATTTGGGTGTCGAGGGGATACAGTTTCGGCTGATGCAAATGCCTGTATTAGGTGTGCTTTCTTGTTTCAGTTCATGACTCAGGCATCTTGGTGATGAATCCATTGTGTTAATGAAGTGGGCATTGTAAATTTCATTGTCTTGGTAGCCAATTAGACTGTTTCGATTTAGGGTGTAATTTGGGTGTTTACAGAATACTGTTTCGGCTGATGCAGATGCCTGTATTATGTGTGCCTTCTTGTTTCAGTTCATGACTCTGGCGTCTTGTTGATGAATCCACTGTGTTAATGAAGTGGGCGTTGTAAATTTCATTATCTTGGTAGCCAATTACACTGCTTCTGTTTAGGGTATAATTTGGACGTTTAGGGAATACTGTTTCGGCTGATGCAAATGCCTGTATTATGTGTGCTTTCTTGTTTCAGTTCATGACTCAGGCGTCTTGTTGATGAATCCGTTGTGTTAATGAAGTGGGCATTGTAAATTTCATTGTCTTGGTAGCCAATTAGACTACTTCTGTTCAGGGTATAATTTGGGTGTTTAGAGAATACCGTTTCGGCTGATGCAAAAGCCTGTATTATTTGTGCTTTCTTGTTTCAGTTCATGACTCATGCGTCTTGTTGATGAATCCGTTGTGTTAATGAAGTGGGCATTGTAAATTTCATTGTCTTTGTAGCCAATTAGACTGTTTCAGTTTAGGGTGTAATTTGGGCGTTTAGAGAATACTGTTTTTGGCTGATGCAAATGCCTGTATTATGCGTGCTTTCTTGTTTCAGTTCATGACTCAGGCATCTTGTTGATGAATCCATTCTGTTAATGAATTGGGCATTGTAAATTTCATTGTCTTGGGAGCCAATTAGACTGTTTCTGTTTAGGGTGTAATTTTGGTGCCAGGAGAATACTGTTTCGGATGATGCAAATACCTGTATTATGTGTTCTTTCTTGTTTTAGTTCGTGACTCAGGCATTTTGTTGATGAATCCATTGTGTTAATGAAGTGGGCATTGTAAATTTCATTGTCTTGGCGGCCAATTTGACTGTTTCTGTTTGTGGTGTAATTTGGATGTTTAGAGAATGCTGTTTTCGCTGATGCAAATGCCTATATTATGTGTGCTTTCTTGTTTCAGTTCATGACTCAGGCGTCTTATTGATGAATCCATTGTGTTAATGAAGTGGGCATTGTAAATTTCACTGTCTTGGCAGCCAATTCGACCGTTTTTGTTTGGGGTGTAATATTGGTGTTTAGAGAATACTGCTTCGGCTCATGCAAATGCCTGTATTATGTGTGCTTTCTTGTTTCAGTTCATGACTCAGGCGTCTCATTGATGAATCCGTTGTGTTAATGAAGTGGGTATTGTAAATTTTGTGTTCTTCGATGCCAATTAGACTGTTTCCGTTTAGGGTGTAATTTGGGTGTTTACAGAATACTGTTTCGACTGATGCGAATGCCTGTATTATGTGTGCTTTCTTGTTTCAGTTCATGACTCAGGCGTCTCGTTGATGAATCCATTGTGCTAATGATTGGGCATTGTACATTTTCATTTTCTTGGAAGCCAATTAGACTGTTTCTGCTTATATGGTGCAATTTGGATGTTTAGAGGATTACTGTTTCAGCTGATGCAAATGCTTGTATATGGCTGCTTTCTTGTTTCAGTTCATGACTCAGGTGGTCTTGTTGATAAATCCATTGAGTCATGAGTGGCGTTGTAAATTTTATTATCTTGGTAGCCAATTTACACTGCTTCTTCTGTTTAGGGTGTATTTTAGACCGTTTTAGAGAATTCTATTTCGCTTTGCAAATACCTGTATTATGTGTGCTTTCTTGTTTTAGTTCGTGACTCAGGCATTTTGTTGATGAATCCATTGTGTTAATGAAGTGGGCATTGTAAATTTCATTGTCTTGGCGGCCAATTAGACTGTTTCTGTTTATGGTGCAATTTCGATGTCTAGAGAATACTGTTTCCGCTGATGCAAATGCCTATATTATGTGTGCTTTCTTGTTTCAGTTCATGACTCAGGCGTCTTGTTGATGAATCCATTGTGTTAATGAAGTGGGCATTGTAAATTTCATTGTCTTGGTAGCCAATTAGACTGTTTCTGTTTGGGGTGTAATTTTGGTGTTTAGAGAATACTGTTTCGGGTGATGCAAATGCCTGCATTATGTGTGCTTTCTTGTTTCAGTCCGTGACTCAGGCGTCTTGTTGATGAATCCGTTGTGTTAATGAGGTGGGCATTGTAAATTTCGTTGTCTTCGTAGCCAATTAGACTGTTGCCGTTTAGGGTGTAATTTGGGTGTTTACAGAATACTGTTTCGGCTTACGCAAATGCCTGTATTATGCGTGCTTTCTTGTTTCAGTTCATGACTCAAGCGTCTCGTTGATGAATCCATTGTGCTAATGAATTGGGCATTCTAAATTTCATTGTCTTGGCAGCCAATTAGACTGTTTCTGTTTATGGTGCAATTTGGATGTTTAGAGGATACTGTTTCAGCTGATGCAAATGCTTGTATTATGTCTGCTTTCTTGTTTCAGTTCATGACTCAGGCGTCTTGTTGATGAATCCGTTGTGTTAATGAAGTGGGCATTGAAAATTTCATTGTCTTCGTAGCCAATTAGACTGTTTCAGTTTAGGGTGTAATTTGGGTGTTTACAGAATACTGTTTCGGCTGATGCAAATGCTTGTATTATGCGTGCTTTCTTGTTTCAGTTCATGACTCAGGCGTCTTGTTGATGAATCCATTGTGTTAATGAATTGGGCATTGTAAATTTCATTGTCTTGGTAGCTAATTAGACTGTTTCTATTTAGGTTGTAATTTGGGTGTTTGGACATTACTCTTTCGACTGATGCAAATGCCTGTATCATGTGTGCTTTCTTGTTTCAGTTCATGACCCAGGCGTCTTGTTGATGAATCCATTGTGTTAATGAAGTGGGCATTGTAAATTTCATTGTCTTGGTAGCCAATTAGACTGTTTCTGTTTAGGGTGTAATTTGGGTGTTTAGGGGATACTGTTTCGGCTGATGCAAATGCCTGTATTATGCGTGCTTTCTTGTTTCAGTTCATGACTCAGGCGTCTTGTTGATGAATCCATTGTGTTAATGAAGTGGGCATTGTAAATTTCATTGTCTTGGGAGCCAGTTAGACTGTTTCGATTTGGGGTGTAATTTGGGTGTTTGCAGAATACTGTTACGGCTGATGCAAATGCCTGTATTATGTGTGCTTTCTTCTTTCAGTTCATGATTTAGGCGTCTCGTTGATGAATCCATTGTGTTAATGAAGTGGGCATTGTAAATTTCATTGTCTTGGTAGCCAATTAGACTGTTTCTGTTTGGGGTGTAATTTTGGTGTTTAGAGAATACTGTTTCGGCTGATGCAAATGCCTGTATTATGTGTGCTTTCTTGTTTCAGTTCATAACTCAGGCGTCTTGTTGATGAATCCATTGTGTTAATGAAGTAGGGAGTGTAAATTTCATTGTCTTGGTAGCCAATTAGACTGTTTCTCTTTAGGGTGCAATTTGGATGTTTAGAGAATACTGTTTCGGCTGATGCAATTACCTGTATTATGTGTGCTTTCTTGTTTCAGTTCATAACTCAGGCGTCTTGTTGATGAATCCATTGTGTTAATAAAGTGGGCATTGTAAATTTCATTGTCTTGGTAGCCAATTAGACTGTTTCAGTTTAGGGTGTAATTTGGGTGTTTACAAAATACTGTTTCGGCTGATGCAAATGCCTGTATTATGTGTGCTTTCTTGTTTCAGTTCATGACTCAGGCGTCTCGTTGATGAGTCCATTGTGCTAATGAATTGGGCATTGTAAATTTCATTGTCTTGGCAGCCAATTAGACTGTTTCTGTTTAGGGTGTAATTTGGGTGTTTAGAGAATACTGTTTCAGCTGATGCAAATGCCTGTATTATGTGTGCTTTCTTGTTTTAGTTCATGACTCAGGCATCTTGTTGACGAATCCATTGTGTTAATGAAGTGGGCATTGTAAATTTCATTGCCTTGGTTGCCAATTAGTCTGTTTCTGTTTAGGTGTAATTTTGGCGCCTGGAGAATACTGTTTCGGATGATGCAAATACCTGTATTATGTGTGCTTTCTCGTTTCAGTTTGTGACACAGGCATCTTGTTGATGAATTGATTGTGTTAATGAAGTGGGCATTGTAAATTTCATTGTCTTGGCAGCCAATTAGACTGTTTCTGTTTATGGTACAATTTGGATGTTTAGAGAATACTGTTTCAGCTGATGCAAATGCCTATATTATGTGTGCTTTCTTGTTTCAGTTCATGACTCAGGCGTCTTGTTGATGAATCCATTGTGTTAATGAAGTGGCCATTGTGAATTTCATTGTCTTGGTAGCCAATTACACTGCTTCTGTTTAGGATGTAATTTGGACGTTTGGAGAATACTGTTTTGGCTGATGCAAATGCCTGTATTATGTGTGCTTTCTTGTTTCAGTTCATGACTCAGGCGCCTTGTTGATGAATCCGTTGTGTTAATGAAGTGGGCGTTGTAAATTTCATTGTCTTGGCAGCCAATTAGACTGCTTCTGTTTAGGGTGTAATTTGGGTGTTTAGAGAACACTGTTTCGGCTGATGCAAATGCCTGTATTATGTATGCTTTCTTGTTTCTGTTCATGACTCAGTCGTCTCATTGATGAATCCGTTGTGTTAATGAAGTGGGCATTGTAAATTTCGTTGTCTTCGATGCCAATTAGACTGTTTCCGTTTAGGGTGTAATTTGGGTGTTTACAGAATACTGTTTCGACAGATGCAAATGCCTGTATTATGTGCGCTTTCTTGTTTCAGTTCATGACTCAGGCGTCTCGTTGATGAATCCATTGTGCTAATGAATTGGGCATTGTAAATTTCATTGTCTTGGCAGCCAATTAGACTGTCTCTGTTTAGGGTGTAATTTGGGTGTTTAGAAAATTCTGTTTCGGCTGATACAAATGCCTGTATTATGTGTGCTTTCTTATTTCAGTTCATGACTCAGGCCTCTTGTTGATGAATCCATTGTGTTAATGAAGTGGGCGTTGTAAATTTCATTGTCTTGGTTGCCAATTAGACTGTTTCTATTTAGGGTGTAATTTTGGTTCCAGGAGAATACTGTTTCGGATGATGCAAATACCTGTATTATGTGTGCTTTCTTGTTTCAGTTCGTGACTCAGGCATTTTGTTGATGAATCCATTGTGTTAATGAAGTGGGCATTGTAAATTTCATTGTCTTGGCGGCCAATTAGGCTGTTTCTGTTTATGGTGCAATTTGGATGTTTAGAGAATACTATTTTCGCTGATGCAAATGCCTATATTATGTGTGCTTTCTTGTTTCAGTTCATGACTCAGGCGTCTTGTTGATGAATCGATTGTGTTAATGAAGTGGGCATTGTAAATTTCATTGTCTTGGTAGCCAATTAGACTGTTTCTGTTTAGGGTGTAATTTGGGTGTTTAGGGAATACTGTTTCGGCTGATGCAAATGCCTGTATTATGTGTGCTTTCTTGTTTCAGTTCATGACTCAGGCGTCTTGTTGATGAATCCGTTGTGTTAATCACTTGGGCATTGTAAATTTCGTTGCGTTCGTAGCCAATTAGACTGTTTCCGTTTGTGGTGTAATTTGGGTGTTTAGAGAATACCGTTTCGGCTGATGCAAATGCCTGTATTACGTGTGCTTTCTTGTTTCAGTTCAAGACTCAGGCGTCTCGCTGATGAATCCATTGTGCTAATGAATTGGGCATTGTAAATTTCATTGTCTTGGCAGCCAATTAGACTGTTTCTGTTTATGGTGCAATTTGGATGTTTAGAGGATACTGTTTCCGCTGATGCAAATGCCTGTATTATGTCTGCTTTTTTGTTTCAGTTCATGACTCAGGCGCCTTGTTGATGAATCCGTTGTGCTAATAAAGTGGGCATTGTAAATTTCATTGTCTTGGTAGCCAATTAGACTGTTTCTGTTTAGGGTGTAATTTGGGTGTTTACAGAATACTGTTTCGGCTGATGCAAATGCCTGTATTATGCGTGCTTTCTTCTTTCAGTTCATGACTCAGGCGTCTTGTTGATGAATCCATTGTGTTAATGAATTGGGCATTGTAAATTTCATTGTCTTGGCAGCTAATTAGACTGTTTCTGTTTAGGTTGTAATTTGGGTGTTTGGACATTACTCTTTCGGCTGATGCAAATGCCTGTATCATGTGTGCTTTCTTGTTTCAGTTCATAACCCAGGCGTCTTGTTGATGAATCCATTGTGTTAATGAAGTGGGCATTGTAAATTTCATTGTCTTGGTTGCCAATTAGACTGTTTCTGTTTAGGGTGTAATTTGGGTGTTTAGGGGATACTGTTTCGGCTGATGCAAATGCCTGTATTATGTGTGCTTTCTTGTTTCAGTTCATGACTCAGGCGTCTCGTTGATGAATCCATTGTGCTAATGAATTGGGCATTGTAAATTTCATTGTCTCGGCAGCCAATTAGACTGTTTCTGCTTAGGGTGTAATTTGGGTGTTTAGAGAATACTGTTTCAGCTGATGCAAATGCCTGTATTATGTGTGCTTTCTTGTTTCAGTTCATGACTCAGGCATCTTGTTGATGAATCGATTGTGTTAATGTAGTGGGCATTGTAAATTTCATTATCTTGGTGGCCAATTAGACTGTTTCTGTTTAGGGTGTAATTTGGATGTTTAGAGAATATTATTTCGGCTGATGCAAATGCCTATATTATGTGTGCTTTCTTGTTTCAGTTCGTGACACAGGCGTCTTGCTGATGAATCCATTGCGTTAATGCAGTGGGCATTGTAAATTTCATTGTCTTGGTAGCCAACTAGACTGTTTCTGTTTAGGGTGTAATTTGGGTGTCTAGGGGATACAATTTCGACTGATGCAAATGCCTGTATTAGGTGCGCTTTCTTGTTTCAGTTCATGACTCAGGCGTCTTGGTGATGAATCCATTGTGTTAATGAAGTGGGCATTGTAAATTTCATTGTCTTGGTAGCCAATTAGACTGTTTCGATTTAGGGTGTAATTTGGGTGTTCACAGAATACTATTTCGGCTGATGCAGATGCCTGTATTATGTGTGCCTTCTTGTTTCAGTTCATGACTCTGGCGTCTTGTTGATGAATCCACTGTGTTAATGAAGTGGGCGTTGTAAATTTCATTATCTTGGTAGCCAATTACACTGCTTCTGTTTAGGGTATAATTTAGACGTTTAGAGAATACTGTTACGGCTGATGCAAATGCCTGTATTATGTGTGCTTTCTTGTTTCAGTTCATGACTCAGGCGTCTTGTTGATGAATCCGTTGTGTTAATGAAGTGGGCATTGTAAATTTCATTGTCTTGGTAGCCAATTAGACTGCTTCTGTTCAGGGTGTAATTTGGGTGTTTAGAGAATACTGTTTCGGCTGATGCAAAAGCCTGTATTATGTGTGCTTTCTTGTTTCAGTTCATGACTCAGGCGTCTTGTTGATGAATCCGTTGTGTTAATGAAGTGGGCATTGTAAATTTCATTGTCTTTGTAGCCAATTAGACTGTTTCAGTTTAGGGTGTAATTTGGGCGTTTAGAGAATACTGTTTTGGCTGATGCAAATGCATGTATTATGCGTGCTTTCTTGTTTCAGTTCATGACTCAGGCGTCTTGCTGATGAATCCATTCTGTTAATGAATTGGGCATTGTAAATTTCATTGTCTTGGGAGCCAATTAGACTGTTTCTGTTTAGGGTGTAATTTTGGTGCCAGGAGAATGCTGTTTCGGATGATGCAAATACCTGTATTATGTCTGCTTTCTTGTTTCAGTTCATGACTCAGGCGTCTTGTTGATGAATCCGTTGTGTTAATGAAGTGGGCATTGAAAATTTCATTGTCCTCGTAGCCAATTAGACTGTTTCAGTTTAGGGTGTAATTTGGGTGTTTACAGAATACTGTTTCGGCTGATGCAAATGCTTGTATTATGCGTGCTTTCTTGTTTCAGTTCATGACTCAGGCGTCTTGTTGATGAATCCATTGTGTTAATGAAGTGGGCATTGTAAATTTCATTGTCTTGGTAGCCAATTCGACCGTTTTTGTTTGGGGTGTAATATTGGTGTTTAGAGAATACTGTTTCGGCTCATGCAAATGCCTGTATTATGTGTGCTTTCTTGTTTCAGTTCATGACTCAGGCGTCTCATTGATGAATCCGTTGTGTTAATGAAGTGGGTATTGTAAATTTTGTGTTCTTCGATGCCAATTAGACTGTTTCCGTTTAGGGTGTAATTTGGGTGTTTACAGAATACTGTTTCGACTGATGCGAATGCCTGTATTATGTGTGCTTTCTTGTTTCAGTTCATGACTCAGGCGTCTCGTTGATGAATCCATTGTGCTAATGAATTGGGCATTGTAAATTTCATTGTCTTGGCAGCCAATTAGACTGTCTCTGTTTATGGTGCAATTTGGATGTTTAGAGGATACTGTTTCAGCTGATGCAAATGCTTGTATTATGTCTGCTTTCTTGTTTCAGTTCATGACTCAGGCGTCTTGTTGATAAATCCATTGTGTTAATGAAGTGGGCGTTGTAAATTTTATTATCTTGGTAGCCAATTACACTGCTTCTGTTTAGGGTGTAATTTAGACGTTTAGAGAATACTTTTTCTGCTGATGCAAATGCCTGTATTATGTGTGCTTTCTTGTTTTAGTTCGTGACTCAGGCATTTTGTTGATGAATCCATTGTGTTAATGAAGTGGGCATTGTAAATTTCATTGTCTTGGCGGCCAATTAGACTGTTTCTGTTTATAGTGTAATTTGGATGTTTAGAGAATACTGTTTCCGCTGATGCAAATGCCTACTTATGTGTGCTTTCTTGTTCATTTTCATGACTCAGGCGTTTGTTGAGAATCAATTGTGTAATGAATTGGGCATGTAAATTTCATTGTCTTGGTAGCCAATTAGACTGTTTCTGTTTAGGGTGTAATTTGGGTGTTTAGAGAATACTGTTTCGGCTGATGCAAATGCCTGTATTATGTGTGCTTTCTTGTTTCAGTCCATGACTCAGGCGTCTTGTTGATGAATCCGTTGTGTTAATGAGGTGGGCATTGTAAATTTCGTTATCTTCGTAGCCAATTAGACTGTTTCCGTTTAGGGTGTAATTTGGGTGTTTACAGAATACTGTTTCGGCTTACGCAAATGCCTGTATTATGTGTGCTTTCTTGTTTCAGTTCATGACTCAGGCGTCTCGTTGATGAATCCATTGTGCTAATGAATTGGGCATTGCAAATTTCATTGTCTTGGCAGCCAATTAGACTGTTTCTGTTTATGGTGCAATTTGGATGTTTAGAGGATACTGTTTCAGCTGATGCAAATGCCTGTATTATGTCTGCTTTCTTGTTTCAGTTCATGACTCAGGCGTCTTGTTGATGAATCCGTTGTGTTAATGAAGTGGGCATTGAAAATTTCATTGTCTTCGTAGCCAATTAGACTGTTTCAGTTTAGGATGTAATTTGGGTGTTTACAGAATACTGTTTCGGCTGACGCAAATGCTTGTATTATGCGTGCTTTCTTGTTTCAGTTCATGACTCAGGCGTCTTGTTGATGAATCCATTGTGTTAATGAATTGGGCATTGCAAATTTCATTGTCTTGGTAGCTAATTAGACTGTTTCTATTTAGGTTGTAATTTGGGTGTTTGGACATTACTCTTTCGGCTGATGCAAATGCCTGTATCATGTGTGCTTTCTTGTTTCAGTTCATGACCCAGGCGTCTTGTTGATGAATCCATTGTGTTAAGGAAGTGGGCATTGTAAATTTCATTGTGTTGGTAGCCAATTTGACAGTTTCTGTTTAGAGCGTAATTTGGGTGTGTAGGGGATACTGTTTCGGCTGATGCAGATGCCTGTATTATGCGTGCTTTCTTGTTTCAGTTCATGGCTCAGGCGTCTTGTTGATGAATCCATTGTGTTAATGAAGTGGCCATTGTAAATTTCATTGTCTTGGGAGCCAATTAGGCTGTTTCGATTTGGGGTGTAATTTGGGTGTTTGCAGAATACTGTTACGGCTGATGCAAATGCCTGTATTATGTGTGCTTTCTTCTTTCAGTTCATGACTCAGGCGTCTTGTTGATGAATCCATTGTGTTAATGAAGTGGGCATTGCAAATTTCATTGTCTTGGTAGCCAAGTAGACTATTTCTGTTTAGGGTGTAATTTGGATGTTTGAAGAATACTGTTTCGGCTGATAAAGGCCTTGTATTATGTGTGCTTTCTTGTTTCAGTTCATGACTAAGGCGTCTTGTTGATGACACATTGTGTAATTGAAGTAGCAGATGGAAATTTCATTGTCTTGGTAGACAATTGACGTTTCTCTTTAGGAGTGCAAATTCGGGATGTTGAGGAATACGTTTCGGCCTGATGCAATTCCATGTATTATGTGTGTTTTCTGTTTCAGTTCATACTCAGGCGTCTTGTTGATGAATCCATTGTGTCCAATAAAGTGAGGCATTGTAAATTCATTGTCTTGGGTAGACAATTAGGCCGTTTCAGTTTAGGAGTGTAATTGTGGTGTTTTAGAGAATACTGTTTCAACTGATGCAAATGCCCGTATTATGTGTGCTTTCTTGTTTCAGTTCATGACTCAGGCGTCTTGTTGATGAATCCATTGTGTTAATGAAGTGGGCATTGTAAATTTCTTTGTCTTGGTAGCCAATTAGACTGTTTGTGTTTAGGGTGTAATTGGCACTGTGTTTAGAGAATACTGTTTCGGCTGATGCAAATGCCTGTATTATGTGTGCTTTCTTGTTTCAGTTCATGACTCAGGCATCTTGTTGACGAATCGATTGTGTTAATGTAGTGGGCATTGTAAATTTCATTATCTTGGTGGCCAATTAGACTGTTTCTGTTTAGGGTGTAATTTGGATGTTTAGAGAATATTATTTCGGCTGATGCAAATGCCTGTATTATGTGTGCTTTCTTGTTTCAGTTCGTGACACAGGCGTCTTGCTGATGAATCCATTGCGTTAATGCAGTGGGCATTGTAAATTTCATTGTCTTGGTAGCCAACTAGACTGTTTCTGTTTAGGGTGTAATTTGGGTGTCGAGGGGATACAGTTTCGGCTGATGCAAATGCCTGTATTAGGTGTGCTTTCTTGTTTCAGTTCATGACTCAGGCATCTTGGTGATGAATCCATTGTGTTAATGAAGTGGGCATTGTAAATTTCATTGTCTTGGTAGCCAATTAGACTGTTTCGATTTAGGGTGTAATTTGGGTGTTTACAGAATACTGTTTCGGCTGATGCAGATGCCTGTATTATGTGTGCCTTCTTGTTTCAGTTCATGACTCTGGCGTCTTGTTGATGAATCCACTGTGTTAATGAAGTGGGCGTTGTAAATTTCATTATCTTGGTAGCCAATTACACTGCTTCTGTTTAGGGTATAATTTGGACGTTTAGGGAATACTGTTTCGGCTGATGCAAATGCCTGTATTATGTGTGCTTTCTTGTTTCAGTTCATGACTCAGGCGTCTTGTTGATGAATCCGTTGTGTTAATGAAGTGGGCATTGTAAATTTCATTGTCTTGGTAGCCAATTAGACTACTTCTGTTCAGGGTATAATTTGGGTGTTTAGAGAATACCGTTTCGGCTGATGCAAAAGCCTGTATTATTTGTGCTTTCTTGTTTCAGTTCATGACTCATGCGTCTTGTTGATGAATCCGTTGTGTTAATGAAGTGGGCATTGTAAATTTCATTGTCTTTGTAGCCAATTAGACTGTTTCAGTTTAGGGTGTAATTTGGGCGTTTAGAGAATACTGTTTTTGGCTGATGCAAATGCCTGTATTATGCGTGCTTTCTTGTTTCAGTTCATGACTCAGGCATCTTGTTGATGAATCCATTCTGTTAATGAATTGGGCATTGTAAATTTCATTGTCTTGGGAGCCAATTAGACTGTTTCTGTTTAGGGTGTAATTTTGGTGCCAGGAGAATACTGTTTCGGATGATGCAAATACCTGTATTATGTGTTCTTTCTTGTTTTAGTTCGTGACTCAGGCATTTTGTTGATGAATCCATTGTGTTAATGAAGTGGGCATTGTAAATTTCATTGTCTTGGCGGCCAATTTGACTGTTTCTGTTTGTGGTGTAATTTGGATGTTTAGAGAATGCTGTTTTCGCTGATGCAAATGCCTATATTATGTGTGCTTTCTTGTTTCAGTTCATGACTCAGGCGTCTTATTGATGAATCCATTGTGTTAATGAAGTGGGCATTGTAAATTTCACTGTCTTGGCAGCCAATTCGACCGTTTTTGTTTGGGGTGTAATATTGGTGTTTAGAGAATACTGCTTCGGCTCATGCAAATGCCTGTATTATGTGTGCTTTCTTGTTTCAGTTCATGACTCAGGCGTCTCATTGATGAATCCGTTGTGTTAATGAAGTGGGTATTGTAAATTTTGTGTTCTTCGATGCCAATTAGACTGTTTCCGTTTAGGGTGTAATTTGGGTGTTTACAGAATACTGTTTCGACTGATGCGAATGCCTGTATTATGTGTGCTTTCTTGTTTCAGTTCATGACTCATCTTCTACGCGTCTCGTGATGAACCATTGTGCTAATGAATTGGGGCATTGTAAAGTTCATTGTCTTGGCAGCCAATAGACTGTTTTGCTGTTTATGGTGCAATATTGGCATGTTTAGGAGGATACTTTTCAGCTGATGCAAATGCGTGTATTATGTCGGCTTTCTCTGTTCAGTTCATGAATCAGTGTCTTGTTGGATAAATCCATTGTGTCAATGAACGTGGGCGTTTGTAAATTTTATTAATCGTGGTAAGCAATTACACTGCCTTCTGTTAGGTGGTAATTTAGCGTTTAGAGAATACATGTTTGGCTTTTGCAATACCTGTATTATGTGTGCTTTCTTGTTTTAGTTCGTGACTCAGGCATTTTGTTGATGAATCCATTGTGTTAATGAAGTGGGCATTGTAAATTTCATTGTCTTGGCGGCCAATTAGACTGTTTCTGTTTATGGTGCAATTTCGATGTCTAGAGAATACTGTTTCCGCTGATGCAAATGCCTATATTATGTGTGCTTTCTTGTTTCAGTTCATGACTCAGGCGTCTTGTTGATGAATCCATTGTGTTAATGAAGTGGGCATTGTAAATTTCATTGTCTTGGTAGCCAATTAGACTGTTTCTGTTTGGGGTGTAATTTTGGTGTTTAGAGAATACTGTTTCGGGTGATGCAAATGCCTGCATTATGTGTGCTTTCTTGTTTCAGTCCGTGACTCAGGCGTCTTGTTGATGAATCCGTTGTGTTAATGAGGTGGGCATTGTAAATTTCGTTGTCTTCGTAGCCAATTAGACTGTTGCCGTTTAGGGTGTAATTTGGGTGTTTACAGAATACTGTTTCGGCTTACGCAAATGCCTGTATTATGCGTGCTTTCTTGTTTCAGTTCATGACTCAAGCGTCTCGTTGATGAATCCATTGTGCTAATGAATTGGGCATTCTAAATTTCATTGTCTTGGCAGCCAATTAGACTGTTTCTGTTTATGGTGCAATTTGGATGTTTAGAGGATACTGTTTCAGCTGATGCAAATGCTTGTATTATG
>JAKOGI010005251.1:0-10000 GCA_029747015.1 Carnegiea gigantea | reverse complement strand
TACACATAAGATTCATTAATAAGTTATTTCATACAATGATCCAGTTATTGGATGTAATAGAACACTTAGCCCCCATATAAACACCCATCAACAAGGAGTTCAAACAAAATCACTAAGCAAGACTCCCTTTAGTAAGAAAGTGAGATGCATATCACTTAAACCAATGAAAATTCTTATAAAACCGTCGTTATGCACTTGATAAATAATTGGAACTCAATAAAAACTCTTTTCAAGGAGATATGCACCCTTTTCAAATCTTCACACTAGCATCACCCTCGAATGAGGCATTTACATCACATAACATGTACGAAATCATGTTCATAAGGTAGCAAAATCTCATATTTGTGCTTGATACGGGTGAGGCCGCCACTCACATTCCATCGTACTGGTGAGATCGTCACTCACATTTTGTATCATCCCTGAGGAAACTAGTGGACCATTACCCTCGCTAAGGTCTTCTAGGGTTTTCGCTTCTAGGTCTATCTCCCTAGGCATTAGGGTTCCCGCAAGCTAGGTTTGTTCCCTAATCATTTATCCAAGCACTTAGCACATTCTCCTAGCCCAAAACATTTTTGATGCATTTCACATCAAATACACTTGCATTAAAACTTTCATTTTATCACAAGTAATGACATTCTCATTCTTAAGAGGCTCGAAGCCACAAAGATTTCACATTGACCTTTCAAAGCATAGAACCACTCATTTTTGTAAAATGTGCTTAAAGCGAGTTAATGACTACATATTCATTCAATCTTCAAGATAGGTGATATGAAAACTCGTTTTAAAGGTAACATTGCATTCATACATAATTATCTCGATTTTTCACACTCCAGATGCAAACATTTCATCTAACGACATGAAATTCTAAACACAATCAAGAGACGTCATTTAGTTCATGAAAGAGGTTTGTATTGTATAATCACTACCACCTTTAGCCAACATCTACTGTATCTGCCATAGACAGTCACACATTTTGAGTCAAGGAGACTTGACATCATGATTGAATAAAGAAAACTATTCTCGATATGATGCAGGGTTCATTCAAGTGCAATTACATGTATATTTGCTTAAGCCTGCTTAACACACCAAGCAATCAAACAGTTATAAATGCGTTAATTTTGCATGAAACTCAATTCAGGCATACACACGTAACACATATGTGAACCCAAGGCTAACATGTCACATTTGCTTCGTTTATGCACATCGACTAAGCTTCAGCATTCAACACATATAATGCAGCATTAAACATGACATTGCACTTTGTAATACGGATTTCACACAACGCGAACTCCCTCCTCATAGCACTGACCACAACAGTCCTCAAAACCATTTCAGTTCAACCAAAATGATTCACGGACTACTTACAGTTTCTCAACTCATTACAGTTTCAACCTAACTACTAAATCAACTATCACAAATATTTCAAAAACATTTGCAAATTAGTAGTAGGTTTAGGGATCATGAATGACCCATCTAGACTATAAGTTATAGACCCAACTCCCGGACTAATTAGGCAAATTTTTGGGTTGAATTTGGGTCCCATGCATATAGGTCATGGTGGTACTGGTGTTGGTTCACGGTTGCGGTGGTTTCCAAACCCTAACCTAACGCCGAGTCCTTGCTTACCATGGCCCTCCCCTGGTGGTCGCTGGACCCAAGCCCACAGGTAGAGGCACTTTGCTGGCACATCTCTGTCACTATTGACGCCTACCGCAACCCTAATCCTCTCGCTCACGACTTGCTCCCTCGTCGTTGCTCGCCCTCTCTACTTTGGGGTTCGACTTTGTGGCTCCCGTGCAAGCAAGGCAATGGCTGGCCACCCACTGGTGTGGCGGCAGCAGCATCACCCCTTCTCTCTTCCTCTCTCTCTCTCGGTGGTGCCGGGCTGGTGGAGAAGGGGCATGAAAGCAGAGCCCCCTCTTCTCTTTGTGTTTTCTACTAAAAGAAAGGGCGCTTCAACCCCTTTTGCTCCCATTTTTTGTTTATTATTTGGTTTGTTTACTCCCACCTACTAAATTGAGCTCAGTCCTAAACAATCTAATCTCGCTTAATCTCAATCCCAAATATCCTAATTCTACTTGCTAATTTCAGATTATTACGATTTGACTAATTTCTAACGAGTTGACTAATTTTATGAAATCGCGTAATTACGCAAGAAAAATTAATAAAAACTACTCACATAATTATTACACCCAATTATCACACAAAAATTAGTCTAATATACCTAACTCAATCAAATAAAGTATGAAAACATTACCTCAAATGATTAACCTAAGGTTGAAAACCCCAGTTATTACATTCTTCCCCCCTTAAAAGAAGTTTGTCCTCGAAATTCGAAAGTTCATAGTTCAATCAAACACAAGATGCACACACACCATGCTCTACACGACTTGCATGAGGATCCAAATATGTCATTTTGTAATCAACTGTATCTTTTAAATCGAAAAAGGGCTTATGGTATCCAGTCTCCTCCTTACCAATCCTCTTCAATCGTCTACTCACTCTATTTAGGATTCAAGGACAAATCGTATCGAAGTGGGCAATTGAGTTGGCATGGATACCCTTTTTAAAATCACATTAGAACAAGGGTTAAACAAGAACCACTCTACACAGAAGCTCATAAGCTGGTGCCTGAGGATCCTTTCCATACAAGACAACAAGTTGTACCAATGAAGGTCAAATCAGGGTATGCAACTATATCAAATCTATCCTATTGTATGAAGGAACCAAATCATTATAGGATTAAGTCAATCGATTAGGAATTCTATATCATCATCATAGAATAGAAAGGGCATTACCTAGCGTCATGCAGCATCACATAGCATTACATGAACGATGAGAACACACAAGAACGACACATAGGTTCGCAACAATGTCGCACTTTAAAATCACACGTAATCCACGGAGTTAATCCATGTTTTAGTATATATAGGGCATGTTACTGGGGTAATGCATGCGGTCATCAACTATTAAGCATAGAACAGCTTGGGGAACATGGTTCAACAACAGATCAATCATAGGGAAGGTTTCCGACGCTTGTTATACATACATTGTTTAAAGGGGGTGATAAGGTTGGCGGATGTAAGGTCACTACTCCCAATGATGCACCTATAGTGTGGTTAATAATTCAGCCACCCGAGGAAGTCTTTTTCAACTAGGAATCATCATTGAAGCGATCACTAGTTCCTATAGGTAATGAAACGCAGTATAACAAGCAGTATGAGACTTAGCAAGGAAGTAATTAAGAGCTCCAAACTAATGCCCCCTAGTATACATATGAATGCAATCATCCGAATGAAGGATATTCCACCAATAGGTATAGTTAAACAAGCAACAATGGACATGGTAACTATATTAGCTTAATCATAATGGTTTACCTAATGTAAAGCTCTACCCTCAAGTTTCCATATGGAATTGGTTTCTCTCCAAATCATGAAGCCATGCAGGTAAATTAACATGCCTATGTTCCAATGAGGATGGCAAAAGTATATATCACTATATAGTCAAATCGAGCCAGAACCTTTAAGTAAACACTTTAATGGCCACGTTCCATAACTTTAAGGACTAGGTGATACAGTAAAGGCTCGCGTATGACCGCAAGTACATCTACACATCATCATGTCACGAGAACCACATAGGCAATTGCGTATCCAAATAAAGGTCAGCCCCTAAAATGCAGGGTACTAGTATGTTATCCTTAGCAAACATGGGATACGTGATGGTGAGCACATGCGAATGCCAATTCTGAGAGGCACTAGGTCTTGTATTAAATATATGCGCATCCGGCCACTCAAGCTATGACATGAAGCAATAAGAGTCATTTAATGGAAGTAACACCCCAAGGATCTTATCACGCGATAGGCCACACATATTAGACCGTGCATCCAACTCAACAGGGTCCTATACAGGCTCAAAATGGGCACTAAGAAACTCAATTACTTAATAGTTCACTAACACAACTAGTTAGTGACCCAACCTTTATAATGCAGACTATGCATGATGAATGTGAATATCTTTATATATATGTTGACATGACCTTGGATGCTCTGCCATCCTACCTTTCTGACATATGAGGTATACCCATTAATAAATGTGGACACATGCAATGTAACTCTATTATCAACAAGTCATGCATTACATACATCGTGTTTAATTACTCCAACTATCACTAAGAAAACAGAATTCATAGATTGTAAATGATGATTCAAGAGTCATGTTGTGCAGCTAACTGCATAAATCAACCGTTTGACTAATACAGTCATATCTTGAATCAAGTTCAAGCCAAGCAACCATCGAAAAAACTCATTCTCTTAGCATTCAACCACGAACACATTTATGGCCACTCATAACAATCCTAACTGTAGGTACTCCCATGGCTTCACGTAGTACGTGACGCTATAATCATTCTTTAGGACATGCAAACTCACCGGGTTGTCATATAAGAAAAATGCTTAGATATGTGTACACGCGTGCAATCCCCATTTACAACATGTGGTCAATGGTTTGCCCTAAAGCTCGTCTAAATTTAAGAGAGATTGGCGACCAACGGGCTATGATCGTTTTGAATATGGTCGACACTAATGGTCTTCTAGGTATGCGTTGAGGTTTTATGAGATACACTTATCCCATAAGTGATCATAGGAGTCTCACTGTGTAAGTCGCTCACCTTCGTGGGGATCGTTCACCATATAAAATTCGAAAGTCTGCTAGGTTCTCTCTCCCTTGCGCTTTCTAGCTGCATTAAGGTTCATTCAAGCCAAAATATTGCCACCGTATATCACGAATAATAGTCCGTATGACAGAAACCAAGTAATGCACTGTACAGGCAACAATGACAAAGATGGAATGGCAGACATAACTCATACAATGTTCAACAAGATACTACCGTTAGCATTTAATCCTCAAGCATGCATACAAAAATATCCCCTAATTTTCTCAGGTAACTTAGAATTCACAAGTGGAAGGTATCATTTAGTAGGATTACAATCATAGCAACTAATCTTCAATCATTCCTCTCTTAGTCTATTACAAACGATTTCATTGATGTACACATCTTAGCATGTAAACATTCATAAGCAACATCACAACATATGCATAAGAACATGTACTTGTGAACCTAAACTCATTCATCATTACTAAAAGAACGCAAGTCCTTCGACGCAAAGTAAAACTGAACTCAACATCCAGAAGGACATTAACATTCCAAAATCTTGAATTTCACAGGTGGAAAATAACTTATCTATTTTTTAGCCTCTTCTCTACCATCTCTAAGTACATCTACTCTCTCTATTGTAGGGCCTGAAGAGCAATCCGCACGCAGGGGCAAAAAATGAGCTTGGAAAAAGATTTCTAATCGTTCAAGTTAAAACCAACGTGCTTTAACCTTCGATTGTGTTATCTGGGTGCACAAATAAAACATTTACTATCAAAACCATCACTTAGCTCATGCAAGAATGTGCATGCTAATTGGGTTCACATTCTATCACACGACTCACATTTTATCTCATCTGGTTAACCAGATCACATAACAGTCAATCAATCAAGTCAATTAGTACGTTAGGAACACTTTGCACCAATGGAGCATCCACAATGCCAGCTCAAGGCGTGGGGAGCCATTTAGCTCCTATACTAATGTATAGCTCGCCCCTTTTAATGAATCGACCTACTTGAGCCACACATAAGTAGCAAATGACCATGCCATAAGGCACATTTGCACACCGAGTACATCATATGTCACTTTATCACAAGATGTTCCTAGGCGACTATATGAAATGCAACACTCAAGTCGCGGCTCATGGTCGCAGGACTTTACTCTTATACCATCTATAACACCCCTAACCCCTATGATTAGGAGTATTAATGATTTGTTTAAATCCTACTTAAATTCGGGGGCGAAACGGATAGAATTCCGCCTAAAAATAGGTTAAAACTAGGCTTCTAGCCTTATAATAGATTCCTGTATTTGATAAATGCATAAACATATATTCATGACTTAACGGCTACATGTTGGAGGTAACAACTCTACGGGCCACTCGCCCAGGGTATACCAAACAATAGAGTACAATAATAAAGAAGGAACTAAAAGATACAACTCAACGAATCACACATCTGGAGCAATGGGGTTTACATCCCAGAATAAGTAAAACCGCTAAGCAAATGACTGACCACATAGAAGGTTGGCCCATACAGCCATTCAGAGCGACTATTACTTAATATACTATCTATGATCCAACATAATTAACTTACAAGGCTCGCATACTTATGAATACATTACACGATCCTAATAAACTCATAAATCTACATTACATAAGCCCTTCAAATCTTTCCAAAGTACAAAAAAGCCTCTGGTTCAACTTGCGTAGGCCAGACTTTACCTGTCATAACCAAATTCTGGGAAAAGGGGGAAAGATAGGGGGATGCACTGCCACACACTTAGGGAATGATTCCCAACCCCCGGGAAACAAAATAGTTGTGCATCATACTTTAGGTAGCGCACACACAATCTGATGTATAATATCATATGATAAGCATGTAGGGTCTTCCATATTTCTCATCACCTCAATGTCATCTCTAGCATGATGGTAACCCTATTCTCCTTCTAATTCAAGCATAAAGTACCTAACTTGCTTAACCTAAGTCTCTTACAGTTTATTAGTGGTAATTCCATGTTATATCCACATAACATCACATAATATAAGTATAACATCGTATAACTTGCACACGAGATTCATAAATAAGCTATTTCATGCAATGATTCAGGTGCTGGATGCAATAGAACACTAGTCCACATATAAACATCCATCATCAAGGAGTTCAAACAAAATCACCAACTGAGACTCCTTTTAGCAAGAAAGTGAGATTAATGCATATCGCTTAAGCCAATGAAAATTCTTATAAAACTACTGTTATGTACTTGGAAAATTTTTGGAACTCAATAAAACTCTTTTTAAGGAGATATGCACCCTTTTCAAATCTTCACACTAACATCACCCTCGAGTGAGGCCTTTACATCACATAACATGTGCGAAATCATTTTCATAAGGCATCAGAATCTCATATTTTTACTTGGTATAGGTGAGTATGTCGCTTACGTTCCATCGTATTGGTGAGATTGTTACTCACATTTCATATTATCCTTGGGGAAACTAGTGGACCATTACCCGCGTTAGGGTCTTCTAAGATTCCCACTTCTGGGTCTATCACCCTAGACATTAGGGTTCCCACAAGCCGGGTTTGTTCCCTAATCATTTTTCCAAGCATTTAACACATTCTCGTAGCCAAAAACATTTGAGATGCATTTAACATCAAATGCAGTTACATTACAACTTTCATTGTATCGCGAACAATGACATTCTCATTCTCAAGAGGCTCGAAGCCATAAAGATTTTGCATTGACCTTTCAAAGCATAGAACCACTCATTTTGGTAAAATATGCTTAAAACAAGTTAATGACTACATATTCATTTACTCTTCAATATAGGTGATATGGAAACTCGTTTTAAAGGTGACGTTGTATTCATACAAAATTATCTTGATTTTTGACACTTCAGATGCAGACATTTCATCCAATGATGTGAAATTCGAACACACTCAAGAGACGTCATTTAGGTCATGAAAGGGTTTTACATTGCATAATCACTACCAACCTTAGCCAACATCTAGTCTATCTGCCATAGACAGCTACACATTTCGACTCGAGACGACTTGACATCGCTATTGAATAAATGAAACTATTCTCGGTATGATACAGGGTTCGTTTAAGTGCAATTACATATCTATTTGCTTAAGTCTGCTTAACACACCAAGCAATCAAACAATTAGAAATATGTTTCGATTCGAGATGACTTAACATCCCTATGAATAAACGAAACTATTCTCGGTATGATACAGGGTTTGTTTAAGTGCAATTACATATCTATTTGCTTAAGTCTGCTTAACACGCCAAGCAATCAAACAATTAGAATTGTGTCAGTTTAGCATGAAACTCAATTCAAGCATACAAACATATCACATGTACTTCATTTACACATATCAACTAAGCTTCAGCATTCAACACATATAATGCAGCATTAAACACGATAATGCACTTCGTAATACACGGATTTCACACAACCCGAACTCCCTTTTCATAGCACCGACCACAATAGTTCTCAAAACCATTTAAGTCCAACCCAAATGATTCACCTACTACTTACAGTTTCTCAATTTGTTATAGTTTCAATCTAACTACTAATCAGCTATCACAAATATTTCAAAAATATTTGCAAATTAGTAGTAGGTTTAGGGATCAGGAACAACCCATTTGGACTCCAAGCTATGGACCCAACTACTGGGCTAATTGGGTAAATTTTTGGCCTAAATTCGCATCCCACACATGTAGGTCGTGGGGGTATTGATGTTGTTCACGGTGGTGATGGTGTTAGTCGCAGTGGTTTCTAAACCCTAACCTGACCCCAAGTCCTTGTTCACCGTGGCCCTCCCCTGGTGGTCGCAGGACCCAAGCCCACTGGCAGTGGCACTTCACTGGCATATCTCCATCGCTACCGACCCCTCCCGCGACCCCAGTCCTCTTGCTCACGGCTTGCTTCCTCATCCTCGCTCGCCCTCTCTACTTTGGGGTTCAACCTTGTGGCTCCCGTGCAAGCCGGGTGACGGCCGGCCAACCGCCGGTGTGGCGGCACACTATAACCCCTTCTCCCTCCTTCTCTCCCTCTCGCTCTTTCGCTCTCTCTCTCGGTGGTGTCGGGCTGGTGGAGAAGGGGCACAAAGGCAGAGCCCCCCTCTTCTCTTCGTGTTTTCTATCAAAAGAAAGGGGGCTTCGACCCCTTTTGTTCCCTTTTTGGTTTATTATTTGGTTTGTTTAATCCCACTTTTTCTCATCTCGCTTAATCTCAACCTCAAATGTCCTAATTCTACTCGCTAATTTCGCGTTATTATGACTTGGCTAATTTCTAACGAGTTCACTAATTTCATAAAATCGCATAATTAAGCACGAAAAATTAATAAAAATTGCTAACATAATTATTACATCCAATTATCACGCAGAAATTAGTCTAATGTAGCTAACTCTATCAAATAAGTTAATAAAAATATTAACTCAAATGATTAGCCTAAGGTTAAAAACCCCAACTATTACAATCTTCCCCCCTTGAAAGAATTTCATCCTCGAAATTCTAAAGTTCACAGTTCAATTAAACACAAGATGCACACACGTGCACCATGATCTACACGACTTGCATTAGGATCCAAAATTTTCTTTTTGCAATCAACGGTATCTTTTAAATCGAAAAAGGACTTATGGTATCCAGTCTCCTCCTTATCAATCCTCTTCAAGCATCTACTCACTCTACTTAGTCGTCAAGGACAAATCTTATTGAAGAGGGCAATTAGGTTGGCATGGATACCCTTTTCAAAATCACGTTAGGACAAGGGTTAAACAAGAACCACTCTACACAGAGGCTTATAAGTTGGCGCCTGAGCACCCTTTCTATACATGACAACTAGTGCCACTAATGAAGGTCGAATTAGGGTATGTGGCTACATCAAATCTGTCCTAATACATGAAGGAATCAGATCATTTTAGGATTAAGTCAGTCGACCAGGAATTCTATATCATCATGGAATAGAAAGGGCATTGCCTAGCATCACGTAGCATCACATAGCGTTACATGAACAACGACAACACACAAGAACGACACATAGGTTTGCAACAATGTTGCACTTTGAAATCAAGCAATAATCCACGGAGTTAATCCATGTTTCAATATATGTGGGGCACGTTACTAGGGTAATGCATGCGGTCATCAATCATTAAGCATCGAACAGCTTGGGGAACATCGGCTAACAGTAGATCAATGACAGGGAAGGTTCCTGGTACTTCTTATACATACATTGTTTAAAGGGGGTGATGAGGTTGGGCAGATGTAAGGTCACTGCTCCTAATGTTGCACCTACAGCGTGGTTAAGAATTCATCCACCCGAGGAAGTCTTTTTCAACTAG
>JAKOGI010005250.1:0-5000 GCA_029747015.1 Carnegiea gigantea | reverse complement strand
CTGGCCGCTTGTCCTGAACGCTGGACGCTTGTCCTGAACGCTGGCCGCAGCCTGTGAACGCTGGCCGCTTGTCCTGAACGCTGGCCTCTTGTCCTGAACGCTGGCCGCAGCCTGTGAACGCTGGCCGCTTGTCCTGAACGCTGGCCGCAGCCGGTGAACGCTGGCCGCTTGTCCTGAACGCTGGCCGCAGCCTGTGAACGCTGGCCGCAGGCTGTGAACGCTGGCCGCTTGTCCTGAACGCTGGCCGCTTGTCCTGAACGCTGGCCGCAGGCTCTGAACGCTGGCCGCAGGCTCTGAACGCTGGCCGCAGCCCTGTGAACGCTGGCCGCTTGTCCTGAACGCTGGCCGCAGCCTGTGAACGCTGGCCGCAGGCTGTGAACGCTGGCCGCTGCTCCTGAACGCTGGCCGCAGCCTGTGAACGCTGGCCGCTTGTCCTGAACGTTGGCCGCAGCCTGTGAACGCTGGCCGCTTGTCCTGAACGCTGGCCGCAGCCTGTGAACGCTGGCCTCAGCCTGTGAACGCTGGCCGCTTGTCCTGAACGCTGGCCGCAGCCTGTGAACGCTGGACGCAGCCTGTGAACGCTGGCCGCTTGTCCTGAACGCTGGCCGCAGCCTGTGAACGCTGGCCGCAGGTACTGAACGCTGGCCGCAGCCTGTGAACGCTGGCCGCAGGCTGTGAACGCTGGCCGCTTGTCCTGAACGCTGGCCGCTTGTCGTGAACGCTGGCCGCTTGTCCTGAACGCTGGCCGCAGCCTGTGAACGCTGGCCGCGGTCCTGTGAACGCTGGCCGCTGGCCTGTGAACGCTGGCCGCAGGCCGTGACCTGTCCCAGCTGAGTATGAAAAATCGGCACGGGTGATGTCCACTCCGGGCACGGCCACCAAACCTCCTGAAGCTCTCTAGGGGGATGGTCCGGGCGGAGTATGAAAAATAGGCACGGTTGATGTCCACTCCGGGCACGGCCACCAAACCTCCTGAAGCTCTCTAGGGGGATGGCCCGGGCGGAGTATGAAAAATCGGCACGGTTGATGTCCACTCCGGGCACGGCCACGAAAGCTCGTTGTGCTCTTTAGGGGGAAGGTGATTGAGCTAGCGCCCCGCCCGTCCGCGACCCGAGCAGGATGAACGACGGTGAGTGACACCCCGCCCCCGGCCCCGTGACCCCCCCGCGCGCATTATAATCTTTGACAGGGCGCAGGGCGCAGGGACGCAGGGGCGCGGGGGAGGACTTGACGGACTTGAGCGGACCTTGGGCGGACTGGGCGAAGGAAGGGTCGAGAGCTAGGCCCCGTGGCGTGCCGCGTGCCCCCATATTGGTGCCCCAAGTCCCGAACGTCGATGCCAAGGCATGCCCCCGAGTCCCGGGGAGCGGCCCCGTGCACGGCCGAGGCCTGCCCCCGCGTCCCGCACATCGGCCCCGGGGCATGCCCCCGTGCATCGCCTCTAGAACGCCCCCGAAGCAAGGCCAAGGCATGCCCCCCGAGTCCCGCCCATCGCCCCGTGGCAAGGCCAAGGCATGCCCCCGAGTCCCGCACATCGCCCCGGGCCGTGCCCCGGGTCCCGAGGAACGCCCCCAAACGGCCCCGGTGCATGCCCAAGGCGTGCCCCCGCGTCCCGAGGATCGGCCCCGGTCCATGCCCAAGGCGTGCCCCCCGGGTCCCGAGGAAGGCCCCCGGAACGGCCCCGGTGCATGGCCACGGCATGCCCCCGAGTCCCGCACCTCGCCCCGGGGCGTGCCCCCGAGTCCCGAGGAACGCCCCGGTGCATGCCCAAGGCATGGCCCCGAGTCCCGCACGTCGCCCCGGAACGGCCCCGGGGCGCGGCCAAGGCATGGCCCCGAGTCCCGGGGAACGCCCTCAGAACGGCCCCGGTGCATGGCCCCGCGTCCCGCACATCGCCCCGAAACGGCCCCGGTGCATGCCCAAGGCATGCCCCTGAGTCCCGAGGAAGGCCCCCACAACGGCCCCGGTGCATGGCCGAGGCATGCCCCCCGGTCCCGAGGACCGGCCCCGGGGGGCCCCGGGGCATGCCCCCGGGTCCCGAGGGTCGGCCCCGGGGCATGCCCCCGAGAGCGTCCACGCACGCTGCCGGACGCCCACGGCAGCATCCATGCATGCCGGGCAGCGTCCGGGCATGCTGTCGCTGGGTGCCGGGGGCTGCCGGGGGGTGCTGGATGCTGGCCGCAGGCTGTGAACGCTGGCCGCAGCCCTGTGAACGCTGGCCGCTTGTCCTGGACGCTGGCCGCAGCCTGTGAACGCTGGCCGCTTGTCCTGGACGCTGGCCGCAGGCTGGGAACGCTGGCCGCAGGCTGTGAACGCTGGCCGCAGCCCTGTGAACGCTGGCCGCTTGTCCTGGACGCTGGCCGCAGGCTGTGAACGCTGGCCGCAGCCCTGTGAACGCTGGCCGCTTGTGCTGGACGCTGGCCGCAGGCTGTGAACGCTGGCCGCAGCCCTGAGAACGCTGGCCGCTTGTCCTGGACGCTGGCCGCAGGCTGTGAACGCTGGCCGCAGACCTGTGAACGCTGGCCGCTTGTCCTGGACGCTGGCCGCAGCCCTGTGAACGCTGGCCGCAGCTCCTGAACGCTGGCCGCAGCCTGTGAACGCTGGACGCTTGTCCTGGACGCTGGGCGCAGCCCCTGGACGCTGGGCGCAGCCCCTGGACGCTGGCCGCAGGGCCCTGAACGCTGGCCGCAGCCCCGCGAACGCCCGAAAGCCGTCCCGAGAAAAAATCCACGTATTTTTGTCGTGCGTTTTTCCCCAAATTTTGTCCACCCCTTCCCCACGATTTTTAGAGGATTTACAAGCTTTGTCCCGCATTTTTCTGATTTTTCTCTGATTTTTAGGATTTTTTTTCGTTTTCGACTTTAAAAAATCATAAAAAATAGCTCGGGTCTCCGAAAAATTCCGAAAAAATATTTTTTAGTAATTTCACATCATGATCTTTCCAATGGTACCATTGGTTGCTGCTGAAACATTCTAAATCTTCAAAAAAACCCCAGTATGATTTTTCGTCACAGTTGATGTCTACTGGGGGCAGAGCCAGTAGAGTTATAAGAGCTCTTTATAGGGGAGGTGCTTGGCAAGCAGCTGGGGCAGCAGCAGGGGCAGCGGCAGCCATCGCCCATGCATGGCATGGCATGGCATGATGTCAAAGGCCTTGTTGCCATGGCTTCCTTGCACCGAACCTTGGCGGGCGGATGAGGGACCACCCCGGGGGTCGGGTTTTGCCTCGGGAAGCGTGATTAGCATGAAAATTGTTGGATATCGATCGATGGAGTGCGGGAATCGTTGCTATGCTAGTTCCTACCTTCCGAGGCACCGGTGGTGCTCCTGACGCCCGTCTCCGGTGGCATTCCCTAGGCTTCTAGGATGCCATCACGGGTGGGGGCCTTGCCCCCCCTCACCCGAGAACGGTGATCACCCCCACGTGGGCAGGGGTGATTGTCGGTGAATTCCCGCGGCCCACCGTCCCTTCTTTCTTGACCCGGCCCCCTTGCTCCGTGACATCATTTCTGTTGCTCGACATGCCCCGTCCTGGGGGCGGACGGCGGACGCACTGGCTTGTGGGATTTAAGCGGGGGCGTGTTGCCTTCCACGTGCGGGCTGACCGTCGCAAGCGCGGTGACAGGAGAGGCGACGCGGGATCGGCTGGACGCCCCGGTTGTGAGAAGCCTGTGATCGGTGAGTGAGGGCCTAGACGCTTGAGCTTGTAAGCCCCTCGCGCCCGTTAGGCACTGCCACGAACGGGGTGGAAGGCTTGTCTTGAGGAGCCGATCCGTGCGACGACGGCGGGGTTGATCGCTCCGGTGGTGGAAGCCGACGATCGGTGAGTGAGGGCCTAGACGCTTGAGCTTGTAAGCCCCTCGCGCCCGTGAGGCCCGGCCACGAACGGGAGTGGGATTGGGCCCTTCCGAGGAGCACTTCCAAGGCGCCACCTGAGGACCTGGCGGGGCGGGCATTACTTCAGTGCCCTTCTGCATCGGGATTTTGCCGGTGGGGATGCCGTTGCGCCCCTCGTCCCTTGTTTATTGACATGGCCCCTTGCCCTCATTATGTTGACATTGCCTTTTGTTGTTCTTGTTTATTCTGTTGGACCATGCTTTTATTCCCCCCGGCCCGGGGCGGACGGCGGACGCACTGGCTGTGGGATTTGCGCGGAGGCGTGTTGCCTTCCACGTGCGGGCTGACTGTCGCAAGCGCGGTGACAGGAGAGGCGAGGCGGGATGGGCTGGACGCCCCGGTTGTGAGAAGCCTGTGATCGGTGAGTGAGGGCCTAGACGCTTGAGCTTGGAAGCCCCTCGCGCCCGTGAGGCACTGCCACGAAAGGGGTGGAAGGCTTGTCTTGAGGAGCCGATCCGTGCGGACGACGGCGGGGTTGATCGCTCCGGTAGTGGAAGCCGACGATCGGTGAGTGAGGGCCTAGACGCTTGAGCTTGTAAGCCCCTCGCGCCCGTGAGGCCGAAGTAAACGAACGGAGTGGGAGGCCCTTCCCGAGGAGCACTTCCAAGGGCGCGACCTGAGGCCTGCGCGGGGCGGGGAGTGCCCTTCGCATCGGGATTATGCCGGTGGGAATGCCGTTGTGCCGCGGGGGGGGGGGGCACCTCCCCTCCTCAAAATCCAACCCGATTTCCTTCGAGATCCCCGGGAAAACCCTTGTTCACACACCTTCCTCCCACTCCGAAACCCCTGTCCCCCCCAGCTTACTTCCCCCTCTCGCCCCACTCCACTGGAAAGCACCCTGACAACCCTCCCCTCGTCCCGAGGCGGACGCGCTGGCTGTGGGATTTACGCGGAGGCGTGTTGCCTACCACGTGCGGGCTGACTGTCGCAAGCGAGGTGACAGGTGAGGCGATGCGGGATGGGCCGGAAGCCCGGTAGTGGAAGCCGACGATCGGTGAGTGAGGGCCTAGACGCTTGAGCTTGTAAGCCCCTCGCGCCCGTGAGGCCGAAGTACACGAACGGGGGCGAAGGCTTGTCTCGAGGAGCCGATACGTGTGACGACG
>JAKOGI010005249.1:0-14638 GCA_029747015.1 Carnegiea gigantea | reverse complement strand
TTTCGTTGTTTTTTTCTTCCTTAAAAGCGACGATCTTTCTCGTTTCATCTGCTGCGGCCGTCGGATGAGAACTGACCAGGACGAGGGAAAAGCATCCAAGTCAGGCCTTCCGCCCATGTTCACTTGAAATTACCGAAATTCCCCTACGGACGCGTCCAGGCCCTGAAAACCACATCAGAGGTCGTTTTTTAATACAACACACGGACGAAACACCATGCATGCACGGGGCGATGAGGGTGGTCGAGCTACCGTCCGTAACGCACTCTTAGCTCGCCGCTTCCGAGCTGCCAGTTCCGAACTTGCGATCTCTTTGGAGCTGGCGTGCTGTATGCACAACTCAACGGCCGCTCACCCTCAATGAAACGTTTGTTCCGCAAGAATCCAATGGGTGCGATCAGCCAGCACTAATGCACCGGATCCCATCAGAAATGCGCAATGAAGCGTGCTTGGGCGAGAGTAGTACTAGGATGGGTGACCCCCTGGGAAGTCCTCGTGTTGCACCCCTTTTTCGTTATTTTTTTCTTTCTTAAAAGCACCGGTCTTTCTCGTTTCATTTGCTGCGGCTGTCGGATGGGAGCTGACCGGGACGAGGAAAAAGCTTTCAAATCAGGTCTTCCGCCCTAGTTCACTCGAAATTACCGAAATTCCTCCACGGACGCCTCCTGGCACTGAAAACCACATTAGAGGCCCCTTTTTAATGCAACACACGGACGAAACCCAATGCTCGCACGGGGCGATGAAGGCGGTCGAGCTACCGTCCGTAACGAACTCTTAGCTCGTCGCTTCCGAGGTGTCAGTTACGAACTTGCGAACTCTTTAGATTTGGCGCGATGCATGAGCGACTCGGCAGCCGCGTGCACTCTATAAAAGACTTGTTCGGCCAGATTCCGATGGGTGCGATCATACCAGCACTGATGCACCGGATCCCATCAGAACTCCGCAGTTAAGCGTTCTTGGGCGAGAGTAGTGCTAGGATGGGTGACCTCCTGGGAAGTCCTCGTCTTGCACCCCCTTTTCGTTGTTTTTTCCTTTCTTAAAAGCGCCGATCTTTCTCGTTTCATCTGCTGCGGCCGTCGGATGAGGACTGACCAGGACGAGGAAAAAGCATCCAAATCAGGCCTTCCGCCCATGTTCACTTGAAAGTACCGAAATTCCCCTACGGACGCGTCCAGGCCCTGAAAACCACATCAGAGGTCGTTTTTAATACAACACACGGACGAAACCCCATGCATGCACGGGGCGATGAGGGTGGTCGAGCTACCGTCCGTAACGCACTCTTAGCTCGCCGCTTCCGAGCTGCAAGTTACGAACTTGCGATCTCTTTGGAGCTGGCGTGCTGTATGCACAACTCAACGGCCTCTCACCCTCAATGAAACATTTGTTCCGCAAGAATCCAATGGGTGCGATCATCCCAGCACTAATGCACCGGATCCCATCAGAAATGCGCAATTAAGCGTGCTTGGGCGAGAGTAGTACTAGGATGGGTGAGCCCCTGGGAAGTCCTCGTGTTGCACCCCTTTTTCGTTGTTTTTTCTTTCTCAAAACCACCGATCTTTCTCGTTTCATTTGCTGCGGCCGCCGGATGAGGACTGACCAGGACGAGAAAAAAGCTTCCAAATCAGGCCTTCCGTCCTTGTTCAATCGAAATTACCGAAATTCCTCTACGGATGCCGCCTGGCACTGAAAACCACATTAGGGGCCCCTTTTTACTGCAACACACGGACGAAACCCAATGCTCGCACGGGGCGATGAAGGCGGTCGAGCTAATAGGTGCGATCATCCCAGCATTAATGCACCGGATCCCATCAGAACTGTGCGGTTAAGCGTGCTTGGGCGAGAGTAGTACTAGGATGGATGACCTCCTGGGAAGTCCTCGTGTTGCCCCCCCTTTTCGTTGCTTTTTTCTTTTTTAAAAGCACCGGTCTTTCTCGTTTCATTTGCTGCGGCCGTCGGATGGGAACTGACCGGGGCGAGGAAGAAGCTTTCAAGTCAGGCATTCCGCCCTCGTTCACTCGAAATTACCGAAATTCCTCCACGGACGCCTCCTGGCACTGAAAACCACATTAGAGGCCCCCTTTTACTGCAACACACGGACGAAACCCAATGCTCGCACGGGGCGATGAAGGCGGTCGAGCTACCGTCCGTAACGACCTCTTAGCTCGCCGCTTCCGAGCTGTCAGTTACGAACTTGTGAACTCTTTAGATTTGGCGCGATGTATGAGCGACTCGGCAGCCGCCTGCACTCTATAAAAGATTTGCACCGCCAGATTCTAATGGGTGCGATCATCCCAGCATTAACGCACCGGATCCCATCAGAACTGCGCAGTGAAGCGTGCTTGGGCGAGAGTAGTACTAGGATGGGTGACCTCCTGGGAAGTTCTCGTGGTGCACCCCCTTTTCGTTGTTTTTTTCTTCCTTAAAAGCGCCGATCTTTCTCGTTTCATCTGCTGCGGCCGTCGGATGAGAACTGACCAGGACGAGGGAAAAGCATCCAAGTCAGGCCTTCCGCCCATGTTCACTTGAAATTACCGAAATTCCCCTACGGACGCGTCCAGGCCTTGAAAACCACATCAGAGGTCGTTTTTTAATACAACACACGGACGAAACCCCATGCATGCACCGGGCGGTGAGGGTGGTCGAGCTACCGTCCGTAACGCACTCTTAGCTCGCCGCTTCCGGGCTGCCAGATACGAACTTGCGATCTCTTTGGAGCTGGCGTGCTGTATGCACAACTCAACGGCCGCTCACCCTCCATGAAACATTTGTTCCGCAAGAATCCAATGGGTGCGATCATCCCAGCACTAATGCACCGGATCCCATCAGAAACGCGCAATTAAGCGTGCTTGGGTGAGAGCAGTACTAGGATGGGTGACCCCCTGGGAAGTCCTCGTGTTGCACCCCTTTTTCGTTACTTTTTTCTTTCTTAAAAGCACCAGTCTTTCTCGTTTCATTTGCTGCGGCCGTCGGGTGGGAACTGACCGGGACGAGGAAAAAGCTTTCAAATCAGGCATTCCGCCCTTGTTCACTCGAAATTACTGAAATTCCTCCACGGACGCCAGATTCCGATGGGTGCGATCATACCAGCACTGATGCGCCGGATCCCATCACAACTCCGCAGTTAAGCGTGCTTGGGCGAGTGTAGTGCTAGGATGGGTGACCTCCTGGGAAGTCCTCGTGTTGCACCCCTTTTTCGTTCTTTTTCTTTCTTAGAAGCGACGGATCTTTCTCGTTTCATTTTCTTTGGCAGCGGAAAGAACTGACCAGGCCGTGAAAAGCATCCAAATCAGGCCATCCGCCTAGTTCAGTCGAAAATTACCGAAATCCCATAAGACGCTGTGCCCTGAAAAACACATCAGAGGGCCCCTTTTTACGCAACGCCCGGACGAATAACCATGCAGGACGGGGCGATGGAAGGGGGTCGAAGCTACGTCCGTTACGCTACGCCTTAGCTCGCCTTACCGAGTTTTCAGTTACGAACTGCGACCTCTGGAGCCGGCGTGCTTTATGCCGCAACTTCAGCGCCCGTACCCTCAGGAAAACATTGTTCCGCAAGAATTCGATGGGGCGATCATACCAGCATAATGCAACCGGTCCCATCAGAACTCCGCAGTTAAGCGTGCTTGGGCGGGAGTAGTGCTAGGATGGGTGACCTCCTGGGAAGTCCTCGTGTTGCACCCCCTTTTCGTTGTTTTTTTCTTCCTTAAAAGCGCCGATCCATCTCGTTTCATCTGCTGCGGCCGTCGGATGAGAACTGACCCGGACGAGGAAAAAGCTTTCAAATCAGGCCTTCCGCCCTTGTTCATTCGAAATTACCGAAATTCCTCCCCGGACGCCTCCTGGCACGGAAAACCACATTAGAGGCCCCTTTTTACTGCAACACACGGACGAAACCCAATGCTCGCACGGGGCGATGAAGGCGGTCGAGCTACCGTCCGTAACGCGCTCTTAGCTCGCCGCTTCCGAGCTGTCAGTTACGAACTTGCGAACTCTTTTGATTTGGCGCGATGTATGAGCGACTCGGCAGGCGCGTGCACTCTATAAAAGATTTGTTCTGCCAGATTCTAATGGGTGCCATCATCCCAGCATTAATGCACCGGATTCCATCAGAACTGCGCAGTTAGGCGTGCTTGGGCGAGAGTAGTACTAGGATGGGTGACCTCCTGGGAAGTCCTCGTGTTGCACCCCCTTTTCGTTGTTTTTTTCTTCCTTAAAAGCGCCGATTTTTCTCGTTTCATCTGCTGCGGCCGTCGGATGAGAACTGACCAGGACGAGGAAAAAGCATCCAAGTCAAGCCTTCCGCCCATGTTCACTTGAAATTACCGAAATTCCCCTACGGACGCGTCCAGGCCCTGAAAACCACATCAGAGGTCGTTTTTTAATACAACACGCGGACGAAACCCCATGCATGCACGGGGCGATGAGGGTGGTCGAGCTACCGTCCGTAACGCACTCTTAGCTCGCCGCTTCCGAGCTGTCAGTTACGAACTTGCGATCTCTTGGGAGCTGGCGTGCTGTATGCACAACTCAACGGCCGCTCACCCTCAATGAAACATTTGTTCCGCAAGAATCCAATGGGTGTGATCATCCCAGCACTAATGCAGCGAATCCCATCAGAAATGCGCAATTAAGCGTGCTTGGGCGAGAGTAGTACTAGGATGGGTGACCCCCTGGGAAGTCCTCGTGTTGCACCCCTTTTTCGTTATTTTTTTCTTCCTTAAAAGCACCGGTCTTTCTCGTTTCATTTGCTGCGGCAGTCGGATGGGAACTGACCGGGACGAGGAAAAAGCTTTCAAATCAGGCCTTCCGCCCTTGTTCACTCGAAATTACCGAAATTCCTCCACGAACGCCTCCTGGCACAGAAAACCACATTAGAGGCCCCTTTTTACTGCAACACACGGACGAAACCCAATGCTCGCAAGGGGCGATGAAGGCGGTCGAGCGACCGTCCGTAACGCACTCTTAGCTCGCCGCTTCCGAGGTGTCAGTTACGAACTTGCGAACTCTTTAGATTTGGCGCGATCTATGAGCGACTCGGCAGTCGCGTACACTCTATAAAAGACTTGTTCCGCCAGATTCCGATGGGCGCGATCACACCAGCACTGATGCACCGGATTCCATCAGAACTCCGCAGTTAAGCGTGCTTGGGAGAGAGTAGTGCTAGGATGGGTGACCTCCTGGGAAGTCCTCGTGTAGCACCCCTTTTTCGTTCTTTTTTTCTTTCTTAGAAGCGCCGACCTTTCTCGTTTCATTTGCTGCGGCCAGCGGATAAGAACTGACCAGGACGTGGAAAAAGCATCCAAATCAGGCCATCCGCCTATGTTCAGTCGAAATTACGAAATTCCCCTACGGACGCCTCGTGGCCCTGAAAAACACATCAGAGGCCCCTTTTTACTGCAACGCTCGGACGAAACCCCATGCATGCACGGGGCGAATGAACGTGGCGAGCTACCGTCCTGCACGACGCTGCTCGCCTCTTACGAGTTGCAGTTACGAACTTGCGACCTCTTTGGAGCGGACGTGCGTTAAGGAACTCAGCGGCAGGACGTTACCCTCAATGAATCATTTGTTCCGCAAGAATTCGATGGGCGCGATCATACCAGCACTAATGCACCGGATCCCATCAGAACTCCGCAGTTAAGCGTGCTTGGGCGAGAGTAGTACTGGGATGGATAACCTCCTGGGAAGTCCTCGTGTTGCACCCCGTTTTCGTTGTTTTTTCTTTCTCAAAACCACCGGTCTTTCTCGTTTCATTTGCTGCGGCCGTCGGATGAGGACTGACCAGGATGAGGAAAAAGCTTCCAAATCAGGCCTTCCCTCCTTGTTCAATCGAAATTACCGAAATTCCTTTATGGACGCCGCCTGGCACTGAAAACCACATTAGAGGCCCCTTTTTGCTGCATCACACGGACGAAACCCCGTGCTCGCACGGGGCGATGAAGGCGGTCGAGCTACCGTCCGTAACGAACTCTTAGCTCGTCGCTTCCGAGCTGTCAGTTACGAACTTGCGAACTCTTTGGAGCTGGCATGCTGTATGCACAACTCAACGGCCGCTCGCCCTCAATGAAACATTTGTTCCGCAAGAATCCAATGGGTGCGATCATCCCAGCACTAATGCAACGGATCCCATCAGAAATGCGCAATTAAGCGTGCTTGGGCGAGAGTAGTACTAGGATGGGTGACCCCCTGGGAAGTCCTCGTGGTGCACCCCTTTTTTGTTATTTTTTTCTTTCTTAAAAGCGCCGGTCTTTCTCGTTTCATTTGCTGCGGCCGTCGGATGGGAACTGACCGGGACGAGGAAAAAGCTTTCAAATCTGGCCTTCCGCCCTTGTTCACTCGAAATTACCGAAATTCCTCCACGGACGCCTCGTGGCACTGAAAACCACATTAGAGGCCCTTTTTTGTTGTTTTTTCTTTCTCAAAACCACCGATCTTTCTCGTTTCATTTGCTGCGGCCGCCGGATGAGGACTGACCAGGACGAGGAAAAAGCTTCCAAATCAGGCCTTCCGTCCCTGTTCAATCGAAATTACCGAAATTCCTTTACGGACGCTGCCTGGCACTGAAAACCACATTAGAGGCCCCTTTTTACTGCAACACACGGACGAAACCCAATGCTCGCACGGGGCGATGAAGGCGGTCGAGCAACCGTCCGTAACGAACTCTTAGCTCGCCGCTTCCGAGCTGTCAGTTACGAACTTGCGAACTCTTAAGAGTTCGCGCGATGTATGAGCGACTCTGCAGCCGCGTGCACTCTATAAAAGATTTGTTTCGCCAGATTCTAATGGGTGCGATCATCCCAGCATTAATGCATCAGATCCTATCAGAACTGCGAAGTTAAGCGTGTTTGGGCGAGAGTAGTACTAGGATGGGTGACCTCCTGGGAAGTCCTCGTGTTGCACCCCTTTTTCGTTATTTTTTTCTTTCTTAAAAGCACCGGTCTTTCTCGTTTCATTTGCTGCGGCCGTCGTATGGGAACTGAACGGGACGAGGAAAAAGCTTTCAAATCAAGCCTTCCGCCCTTGTTCACGCGAAATTACCGAAATTCCGCCACGGACGCTTCGTGGCACTGAAAACCACATTAGAGGCCCCTTTTTACTGCAACACACGAACGAAACCCAACGCTCGCACGGGGGCGATGAAGGCGGTCGAGCTACCGTCCGTAACGCACTCTTAGCTCGCCGCTTCCGAGCTGTCAGTTACGAACTTGCGAACTCTTTGGATTTAGCGCGATCTATGAGCGACTCGGCAGCCGCGTACACTCTATAAAAGACTTGTTCCGCCAGATTTCGATGGGTGCGATCATACCAGCACTGATGCACCGGATCCATCAGAACTCCGCAGTTAAGCGTGCTTGGGCGAGAGTAGTGCTAGGATGGGTGACCTCCTGGGAAGTCCTCGTGTTGCACCCCTTTTTCGTTCTTTTTTTCTTTCTTAGAAGCGCCGATCTTTCTCGTTTCACTTGCTGCGGCCAGCGGATGAGAACTGACCAGGACGTGGAAAAAGCATCCAAATCAGGCCATCCGCCTATGTTCAGTCGAAATTACCGAAATTCCCCTACGGACGCCTAGTGGCCCTGAAAAACATATCGGAGGCCCCTTTTTACTGCAACGCACGGACGAAACCCCATGCATGCACGGGGCGATGAAGGTGGTCGAGCTACCCTCCGTAACGCACACTTAGCTCGCCTCTTCCGAGTTGTCAGCTACGAACTTGCGACCTCTTTGGAGCTGGCGTGCTTTATGCGCAACTCAGCGGCTGCGTACCCTCAATGAAACATTTGTTCCGCAGGAATTCGATGGGTGCGATCATACCGGCACTAATGCACCGGATCCCATCAGAACTCCGCAGTTAAGCGTGCATGGGCGACAGTAGTACTGGGATGGGTGACCTCCTGGGAAGTCCTCGTGTTGCACTCCTTTTTTGTTGTTTTTTCTTTCTCAAAACCACCGACCTTTCTCGTTTCATTTGCTGCGGCCGCCGGATGAGGACTGACCAGGACGAGGAAAAAGCATCCAAATCAGGCCTTCCGTCCTTGGTCAATCGAAATTACAGAAATTCCTTTACGGACGCCGCCGGGCACTGAAAACCACATTAGAGGCCCCTTTTTACTGCAACACACGGACAAAACCCCGTGCTCGCACGGGGCGATGAAGGCGGTCGAGCGACCGTCCGTAACGAACTCTTAGCCCGCCGCTTCCGAGCTGTCAGTTACAAACTTGCGAACTCTTTAGATTTTGCGCGATGTATGAGCGACTCGGCAGCCGCGTGCACTCTATAAAAGATTTGTTCCACCAGATTCTAATGGGTGCGATCATCCCAGCAATAATGCACCGGATCCCATCAGAACTGCGCAGTTAAGCGTGCTTGGGCGAGAGTAGTACTGGGATGGGTGACCTCCTGGGAAGTCCTCGTGTTGCACCCCTTTTTCGCTGTTTTTTCTTTTTCAAAACCACCGATCTTTCTCGTTTCAAGTGCTTCGGCCGCCGGATGAGGACTGACCAGGACGAGGAAAAAGCATCCAAGTCAGGCCTTCCGCCCATGCTCACTTGAAATTACCGAAATTCCCCTACGGACGCGTCCAGGCCTTGAAAACCACATCAGATGTCGTTTATTAATACAACACACGGACGAAACCCCATGCACGCACGGGGCGATGAGGGTGGTCGAGCTACCGTCCGTAACGAACTCTTACCTCGCCGCTTCCGAGCTGCCAGTTACGAACCTGCGATCTCTTTGGAGCTGGCGTGCTGTATGCACAACTCAACGGCCGCTCCCCCTCAACGAAACATTTGTTCCGCAAGAATCCAATGGGCGCGATCATCCCAGCACTAATGGACCGGATCCCATCAGAAATGCGCAATTAAGCGTGCTTGGGCGAGAGTAGTACTAGGATGGGTGACCCCCTGGGAAGTCCTCGTGTTGCACCCTTTTTCGTTATTTTTTTCTTTCTTAAAAGCACCGGTCTTTCTCGTTTCATTTGCTGCGGCCGTCGGATGGGAACTGACCGGGCCGAGGAAAAAGCTTTCAAATCAGGCCTTCCGCCCTTGTTCACTCGAAATTACCGAAATTCCTCCACGGACGCCTCCTGGCACTGAAAACCACATTAGAGGACCCTTTTTACTGCAACACACGGACGAAACCCAATGCTCGCACGGGGCGATGAAGGCGGTCGAGCTACCGTCCGTAACGCACTCTTAGCGCGCCGCTTCCGAGCTGTCAGTTACGAACTTGCGAACTCTTTAGATTTGGCGCGATATATGAGCGACTCGGCAGCCGCGTGCACTCTATAAAAGATTTGTTCCGCCAGATTCTAATGGGTGCGATCATCCCAGTTATTAATGCGCCGCGGATGCATCAGAACTACGCAAGTTAAGCGTGCTTGGGCGAGAGTAGGTAGTAGATGGTGACCTCCTGGAGAAGTCCTCGTGTTGCACCCCCTTTTCGTTGTTTTTTTCTTCTTAGAAAGCGCGATCTTTCTAGTTCATTTGTGTGGCCGCAGATTAAGAACTGACACAGACGTGGAAAAGCATCCAAATCAGGCCATCCGCCTATGTTCAGTCGAAATTACCGAAATTCCCCTACGGACGCCTCGCGGCCCTGAAAAACACATCAGAGGCCCCTTTTTACTGCAACGCATGGACGAAACCCCATGCATGCACGTGGCGATGAAGGTGGTCGCGCTGCCGTCCGTAACGCACGCTTAGCTCGCCTCTTCCGAGTTGTCAGTTACGAACTTGCGACCTCTTTGGAGCCGGCGTGCTTTATGCGCAACTCAGCGGCCGCGTCCCCTCAGTGAAACATTTGTTTCGCAAGAATTCGATGGGTGCGATCATACCAGCACTAATGCACCGGATCCCATCAGAACTCCGCAGTTAAGCGTGCTTGGGCGAGAGTAGTATTGGGATGGGTGACCTCCTGGGAAGTCCTCGTGTTGCACCCATTTTTCGTTGTTTTTTCTTTCTCAAAACCAACGATCTTTCTCGTTTCATTTGCTGCGGCCGACGGATGAGGACTGACCAGGACGAGGAAAAAGCTTCCAAATCAGGCCTTCCGTCCTTGTTCAATCGAAATTACCGAAATTCATTTACGGACGCCGCCTGACACTGAAAACCACATTAGAGGCCCCTTTTTACTGCAACACACGGACGAAACCCAATGCTCGCACGGGGCGATGAAGGCGATCGAGCTACCGTCCGTAACGAACTCTTAGCTCGCCGCTGCCGAGCTGTCAGTTACGAACTTGCGAACTCTTTAGATTTGGCGCGATGTATGAGCGACTCGGCAGCCGCGTGCACTCTATAAAAGATTGTTCCACCAGGTTCTAATGGGTGCGACCATCCCAGCACTAATACACCGGATCCCATCAGAACTGCGCAGTTAAGCGTGCTTGGGCGAGAGTAGTACTGGGATGGGTGACCTCCTGGGAAGTCCTCCTGTTGCCCCCCTTTTTCGTTGTTTTTTCTTTCTCAAAACCACCGATCTTTCTCGTTTCATGTGCTGCGGCCGCCGGATGAGGACTGACCAGGACGAGGAAAAAGCTTCCAAATCAGGCCTTCCGTCCTTGTTCAGTCGAAATTACCGAAGTTCCTTTACGGACGCCGCCTGGCACTGAAAACCACATTAGAGGCCCCTTTTTACTGCAACACACGAACGAATCCCAATGCTCGCACGGGGCGATGAAGGCGGTCGAGCTACCGTCCGTAACGAACTCTTAGCTCGCCGCTTCCGAGCTGTCAGTTACGAACTTGCGAACTCTTTAGAATTGGCGCGATGTATGAGCGACTCGGCAGCCGCGTGCACTCTATAAAAGATTTGTTCCGCCAGACTCTAATGGGTGCGATCATCCCAGCACTAATGCACCGGATCCCATCAGAACTGCGCAGTTAAGCGTGCTTGGGCGAGAGTAGTAGTGGGATGGGTGACCTCCTGGGAAGTCCCCGTGTTGCACCCCCTTTTCGTTGTTTTTTTCTTCCTTAAAAGCGCCGATCTTTCTCGTTTCATCTGCTGCGGCCGTCGGATGAGAACTGACCAGGACGAGGAAAAAGCATCCAAGTCAGGCCTTCCGCCCATGTTCAGTTGAAATTACCGAAATTCCCCTACGGACGCGTCCAGGCCCTGAAAACCACATCAGAGGTCGTTTTTTTATACAACACACGGACGAAACCCCATGCATGCACAGGGCGATGAGGGTGGTCGAGCTACCGTCCGTAACGCACTCTTAGCTCGCCGCTTCCGAGCTGCCAGTTACGAACCTGCGATCTCTTTGGGGCTGGCGTGCTGTATGCACAACTCAACGGTCGCTCACCCTCAATGAAACATTTGTTCCGCAAGAATCGAATGGGTGCGATCATCCAGCACTAATGCACCGGATCCCATCAGAAATGCGCAATTAAGCGTGCTTGGGCGAGAGTAGTACTAGGATGGGTGACCCCCTGGGAAGCCCTCGTGTTGCACCCCTTTTTCGTTATTTTTTTCTTTCTTAAAAGCACCGGTCTTTCTCGTTTCATTGGCTGCGGCTATCGGATGGGAGCTGACCGGGACGAGGAAAAAGCTTTCAAATCAGGTCTTCCGCCCTAGTTCACTCGAAATTACCGAAATTCCTCCACGGACGCCTCCTGCACTGAAAACCACATTAGAGGCCCCTTTTACTGCAAACACAAAAACGGGGGGGGGAAAACGAAAACCATGTCGCACGGGGCGAGAAGGCGTCGAGCTACCGTCCGTAACGCACCTCTTAGCTCGCCGCTTCCGGAGCTGCAGTTACGAACTTGCGAACTCTAGATTTGCGCGATCATGAGCGGACTCGGCAGCCGCGTTTACACTCATAAAAGACTTGTTGGCCAAATTCCGAGGTGCGAGCATCCAGCAATGATGCACGGATTCCCATAGAATCGCAGTTAAGCGTGCTTGGGCGAGAGTAGTGCTAGGATGGTGGGACCTCCGGGAAGTCCTTGTGTTGCCCCCCCTTTTTCGTTGTTTTTTTCTTTCTAGAGCGCCGACTTTCTGTTTCATTCGCTGTGGCCAGCGATACGAACTGAAACAGACGTGGAAAAAGCATCCAAATCAGGCCATCCGCCTATGTTCAGTAGAAATTACCGAAATTCCCCTCCGGACGCCTCGTGGCCCTGAAAAACACATCAGAGGCCCCTGTTTACTGCAACGCACGGACGAAACCCCATGCATGCACGGGGCGATGAAGGTGGTCGGGCTACCGTCCGTAACGCACGCTTAGCTCGCCTCTTCCGAGTTGTCAGTTACGAACTTGCGACCTCTTTGGAGCCGGCGTACTTTATGCGCAACTCAGCGGCCGCGTATCCTCAATGAAACATTTGTTCCGCAAGAATTCGATGGGCGCGATCATACCAGCACTAATGCACCGAATCCCATCAGAACTCCGCAGTTAAGCGTGCTTGGGCGAGAGTAGTACTGGGATGGGTGACCTCCTGGGAAGTCCTCGTGTTGCACCCCTTTTTCGTTTTTTTTTCTTTCTCAAACCCACCGATCTTTCTCGTTTCATTTGCTGCGGCCGCCGGATGAGGACTGACCAGGACGAGGAAAAAGCTTCCAAATCAGGCCTTCCGTCCTTGTTCAATCAAAATTACCGAAATTCCCTTACGGACGCCGCCTGGCACTGAAAACCACATTAGAGGCCCCTTTTTACTGCAACACACGGACGAAACCCCGTGCTCGCACGGGGCGATGAAGGCGGTCGAGCTACCGTCCGTAACGAACCCTTAGCTCGACGCTTCCGAGCTGTCAGTTACGAACTTGCGAACTCTTTAGATTTGGCGCGATGTATGAGCGACTCGGCAGCAGCGTGCACTCTATAAAAGATTTGTTCCGCCAGATTCTAAAGGGTGCGATCATCCCAGCATCAATGCACCGGATCCATCAGAACTGCGCAGTAAAGCGTGCTTGGGCGAGAGTAGTACTGGGATGGGTGACCTCCTGGGAAGTCCTCGTGTTGCACCCCTTTTTCGCTGTTTTTTCTTTTTCAAAACCACCGATCTTTCTCGTTTCATGTGCTTCGGCCGCCGGATGAGGACTGACCAGGACGAGGAAAAAGCTTCCAAGTCAGGCCTTCTGCCCATGCTCACTTGAAATTTCCGAAATTCCCCTACGGACGCGTCCAGGCCCTGAAAACCACATCAGATGTCGTTTATTAATACAGCACACGGACGAAACCCCATGCACGCACGGGGCGATGAGGGTGGTCGAGCTACCGTCCGTAACGCACTCTTACCTCGCCGCTTCCGAGCTGCCAGTTACGAACCTGCGATCTCTTTGGAGCTGGCGTGCTGTATGCACAACTCAACGGCCGCTCACCCTCAATGAAACATTTGCTCCGCAAGAATCCAATGGGTGCGATCATCCCAGCACTAATGCACCGGATCCCATCAGAAATGCGCAATTAAGCGTGCTTGGGCGAGAGTAGTACTAGGATGGGTGACCCCCTGGAAGTCCTCGTGTTGCACCCCTTTTTCGTTATTTTTTTCTTTCTTAAAAGCACCGGTCTTTCTCGTTTCATTTGCTGCGGCCGTCGGATGGGAACTGATCGGGACGAGGAAAAAGCTTTCAAATCAGGTCTTCCGCCCTTGTTCACTCGAAATTACCGAAATTCCTCCACGGACGCCTCCTGGCACTGAAAACCACATTAGAGGCCCCTTTTTTCTGCAACACACGGACGAAACCCAATGCTCGCACGGGGCGATGAAGGCGGTCGAGCTACCGTCCGTAACGAACTCTTAGCTCGCCGCTTCCGAGATGTCAGTTACGAACTTGCGAACTCTTTAGATTTGGCGCGATGTATGAGCGACTCGGCCGCCGCGTGCGCTCTATAAAAGATTTGTTCCGCCAGATTCTCATGGGTGCGATCATCCCAGCATTAATGCGCCGGATCGCATCAGAACTGCGCAGTTAAGCGTGCTTGGGCGAGAGTAGTAGTAGGATGGGTGACCTCCTGGGAAGTCCTCGTGTTGCACCCCCTTTCGTTGTTTTTTTCTTTCTTAGAAGCGCCGATCTTTCTCGTTTCATTTGCTGTGGCCAGCTGATAAGAACTGACCAGGACGTGGAAAAAGCATCCAAATCAGGCCATCCGCCTATGTTCAGTCGAAATTACCGAAATTCCCCTACGGACGCCTCGTGGCTCCGAAAAACACATCAGAGGCCCATTTTTACTGCAACGCACGGACGAAACCCCATGCATGCACGGGGCGATGAAGGTGGTCGAGCTACCGTCCGTAACGCACGCTTAGCTCGCCTCCTGCGTGTTGTCAGCTTCGAACTTGCGACCTCTTTGGAGCCGGCGTGTTTTATGCGCAACTCAGCGGCCGCGTACCCTCAATGAAACATTTGTTCCGCAAGAATTCGATGGGTGCGATTGTACCAGCACTAATGCACCGGATCCCATCAGAACTCCGCAGTTAAGCGTGTTTGGGCGAGAGTAGTACTGGGATGGGTGACCTCCTGGGAAGTCCTCGTGTTGCAACCCTTTTTCGTTGTTTTTTCTTTCTCAAAACCACCGATCTTTCTCGTTTCATTTGCTGCGGCCGCCGGATGCGGACTGACCAGGACGTGGAAAAGGCATCCAAATCAGGCCTTCCGTCCTTGTTCAATCGAAATTACCGAAATTCCTTTACG
>JAKOGI010005248.1:0-14647 GCA_029747015.1 Carnegiea gigantea | reverse complement strand
TATATATATATATATATATATATATATAGCCTGTTGAGCTTGTTGGGGCAGCTTCGGCCTTCTTAAAAATCGTTTAATATTTAGATAGCTTCGTTAACTAACTTACCTTTGCCTCATCAGGTAGGTTTTATTTGTAGGTCATTTGTGGCAGAAATACGAGTTAGACCATTACTTAACACTGTCATTCGAAACTATTTGGTATTAAAAACAAATGGACGGATATTGGAGGAATACAGGATATTACAATTATATTTTAATTATAAAATTGAATGTTTGATTTTTACAAAGTAGCATTATTTTGCATATGATTTGACATATTCAATTCCCTTTAATTATGACGGTTTTGCTTGCATGTTTTTGATTCTTGTTTTATTCTAAATTTATTTTCTTAATATTGGATAGTTATTTCCCACCATTTTTTAAAGTTTTTCGATTAGTAAGCTGTGTTTGACAATGAAGTTAGGAAAAAAGAATGTTATTGTTTAATTTATGATGGGATGTGATAATTATATAACGTCTCTCTAAAGAAACTGTTATAACGAATAACCATTGTTTTTTACGAGCAAGCATTTAAAAAAAATAAAATAAAGACATAACATTTGGGTTGAACATGTGAGTTTGTGTTCTGGTCGGGTTTGATCCGTTAGCTTGCAGGTTTTTTGGGTCTAGTGAATTTTGGATCTGGATCTATAAGAAGAAGTTCAAAATCAAAAACTTTCATGTAGGTTCGGGTCGGGTTAGTTTAAGCCAGATCTGGCATATAGATATATAAGAGGTTAGGTGATCATATGTATGCATAGTCAGCATGATCATGCCTCTATAGTCAACATAATAATGTCAGCATAATTAGCATAATCAAGTCTGCATAGTCTGTACAATCAGGTTTGCATAATCGTCATACCTACATAATCTTACATATACATCACTGCATAGGTCTTTGGCCTGTTTATTACACTACCCTCTGCTTTGATTACCTGGGAATCCTGGATTAAAGAAGAGTGCAATCAGCCTGCACAGCGACCCTACAGGAAGGGCACATAACCTTGGTTAGTAATGAATCTACATTAAAGGTTCTCAAGACAATATCAATAATTGTCATAGAAGACATTTATACTTTGACCATAGCCTTAATCAGGCTTAGTCAAAGTAGGGGCTCCAACCTCAAATCGGGCTTCGCGTAAGCATCATCACTCGAGATACCAACCCTGTTAGCTACTCAAGGTCAAAACGGTCTAGTCACATAGGACACCTTATCCTCTTTATCATAGCAAAAAAAGAAGCCTCATCATCTAGGACATCTTCACATTCTGCAGTCTCCCATAAGAAAAAGATGACTTCAATGCCAGAGGTGCTAGAAAAAGAGGGGTCAAACTTGAAGGTTTTACATCTTAATATCTCATGCCATGAAGTCCTCAAGGATCAATCTTCAACCTTAAACACTAGCAAGTTCATAGAGATTTGGCTACAGGTCTTTAGGCTCAGATGCCATCAATCTGGCTAATAGGTCATCAAGCCTCACCACCTCTAAGTTCATAGGGATTTAGCTATAGGCTTTCAGGCTCACATTCCACTAAGTTCTCAGGAATATGGCAATTGATCTTCGGGCTTCTACACCATTAAGGTCTCACTCTTAGCTCCCGACACCATGGACATCATCAACCACCCCTAAGTTTATAGAGATCTGCCTATAGGTCTTTAGGCTCATATGCTACCAATCTAACTAACTAGGCTTCAAGCCTCACCAGCTCTAATTTCAAAGGGATTTTGCTATAGTCTTTCAGGCACACATTCCACCAAGTATCACGAATCTGGCAACAGATCTGCAAGCTTCTACTCCACTAAGGTCTCACTACTAGCTCGTAACACAATAGACATCATCAGCCAACCGTCACAGTGAAAGTTGGTAGGCACCAAACCTCAGGACCCTCGGTGGCTAGGCTTGGATTTACACGTCATCGACCACCGTTATGCCAAAAGTTAGCATACTGTAAGTCTCACAACCTTTAGTGACCAGGCTTGGATTTATAACATCGGTCATCGTTAGCGAAATTTGCTCGGCGCCAAGTCTCAGGACCCTTAGCGGCCATCCTTGGATTTCCACAGTGTCGGCCACTGTAACGGTAAAACTTGGTAGGCGCCAAGTCTCAGGACCCTCAGCGGCTAGGCTTGAATTTCTAAGATCAGCCACCGTCATGGTGAAAGTTAGCAGGTGCCAAGTCTTAGGACCCTCAGCAGCCAGGCTTGGATTTATAAGATCCGCCACCATCACAGCAAAAGTTATCAAGTGCCAAGTCTTGAGACCCTCAGTGGCTAGGCTTGGATATCAACGTAATCGCTCGCGCCTCATGATGAAAGACGCGTGAAGTCTCGAGGCCCTCAGCGGCTAGCCTTAGATTTCTACATCGTCGGCCACTATCATAGCGAAGTTGGCAGGGGCTAAGTCTAAGGACCTTTAGTGTCCAAGGTTGGATTTCTAAGATAAGTCACCATCACGACGAAGGTTAGTAAGTGCCAAGTCTTAGGGCCCTCAGCAGCCAGACCTGGATTTCTAAGATCCCACAGTCACCGTGAAAGTTGGTAGGTGCCAAGTCTCAAGAGCCTTAGTGGCCAAGCTTGGATGTCTGCATAATCGGCCACTATCATGGTGAAAGTTGGCACGGGCCAAGTGTCAGGATCCTCAGCAACCAGGCTTGGATTTCTAAGATCAGCAGCAGTCACGACAAAAGTGGGCGAGTGCTAAGTCCTAAGACCCTGAGTGGCTAGGCTTGGGTTCCACATCATTATAGCTAAACAGGCAATTACAAGTGAAGACCATTACTATGACCCCCACCCTGCCCAGGCTCCATCAAAGTGGGGCTAACTGTAAGCGCCTAAAGATGAGATCTCATTTTTAATTGCCCAACGACAAAAATTATACCCTAACTTATGTATTTGGGGCCCAGCAAAATTCAAGCCCAAATGCTAATAGAGCCCAAGAAGCCCAAAGAGATAGTGTTTGGCTTCCAGTTGAGATCTACTCTAGAGTAGATAAGAATATTAAGTCCTTGTATCAACATTCTTAATTGAATAAGCTTTCTAATGACATATTACACACGAAAGTCTGATAAGCAATGCAAACGATATCAGTCGAATATTAGGACTTGTACTCAAAATGACATATGTTTACTATTTTGTTTATATATCGTTTCATACTATTTTAAAAGTTGTGAAATTAGTTTTATTAAAAATTAGACTCAATAAGCTTTCAAACGGAAAAAAAAATATCACTTAAAACGGAGGTCGAGCGTGAATGTAATGGCAAAAACAAGTTGGGTTGTCTGCAACCCAACCCAAGATCCTAGGCGGGTTCTTGCCTCCAAGGGTCGGGCTAAGCCCTCTAGATAGAAACCCAATGAGGCTCCTTCTATGCAAGTCCTTTTCTGCTAAATGGAATTAATCAACTAGAGCTCTAGGTTGATTAGTTTATCGAGACTAATTAGTAGAATCCTAGCTTGATGGAGATCCCTCCATGCCCTTTGATTTAAAAAATCAAATCAAGCTAGGTAATTTCATTTTGGTGATTAAAAGGTGAATAATTCATCCTTGTTTTGTTTAAGGACCTAAAACAGCAGGTCAGGTTTGTTTTCAGCAGCAAACCCGGTTTTGAGAGGTTAATTACGTCAAACCCTTTAAGGTTTAAGTCCAATATTTTGCCTTGGATTAAAGTTCAAGAAGTCAGCTTTGCAACAAAAAAAGTTTCATCCCATGTGGACTTCATTTGCCCTCTCAAATTAGCTAATAAACCCAAGATATACAAACTGTCCAGCAGGGTCAGAAAGTATCCGGTTTTGTTCTTTTCATTTCTTAAGCTATATTTTGGTATAAGTTTGTATTTTTACATATTTTGGGTCCCCAAGATGTTAGCTATGTGGTCCAAGTGATAAAAGCAAGTGAAGTCAAGTGAAAGATGAAGAACCAGGTCAATCTTCCAAACCGTGCAGACTGAGACTCAGTTCAGACCAGCCTAGCCATTTTGATATTTTCATCAGGAAAATGAACTCCAAATTGAGTAATTCTACTTGGAGCTGTTAGAGGACTTCTTAAGCTTTCCAACCATGTGTGGCAAGACAAGTTATGACCACGTTTTCCCTGGGAAACGTGGCCTGCAATTAGACCCTGCATTCTACCAGCACAACCCAGTTTAAGCATGAGGTGTTTTTCCTTCTCAAGTGGGTTTTCCTAGCTGCTTGGTTGCTTGCCTACATCACACCACGTCCAAAGCTTGCTAGAAACACAATAATTTGCTGCTGAAGAAACTTTGAAATGTGTGAACCAATGAGAAAACAAAGGAGAAAACAGCACCATGCAATCTGATTGGTGAGCCAAAAAGGGGAAGGCACTTTACGGCTATCCAATAGGAATTCAGCAAGCAAATCAGCATGTTTAAGCTTTGTTTATGAGTAGATTAATGTATAATAAGTATTAATAATGTTTTACTTCATGTTTAGAATGTATTAGACTAGTTTAAGCAAGCTTATATTTTAGATTAGCACAAATCAGCTTGTTTAGCTCTTAATACCTTTCCTCCTTAGGAGGGAAAGGTGAGGTGTGTGCTTGTGTGGCTGCTAGCTTGCTTATTTAAAGGCACACGACCCCCCCTTGTAACATATATCAGATTTAAGTCAAAACCCCTTTGAGAGCTTTGTGCTTTCATGCCTTAGTGCAACCAAATTCCAACTTGCTTATCCTTAATCTAGTCAATTAAGGGGGTGATCAAGTAGGTTTTAATCTTGAATTAAGTGGTATTTCTGTATCTTAATCCAAGGTTAAAGACTCTAAACTTAAGTTTGGTGGTGATATCTGTATCCAAACATTGAGTTTAGCACTATCCAACTACCTTGATAATCTTCAAGTTTTCAAAGAGAAGTGAAGGAAGATTTGCTAGCTTAAATTGAGTTAGTGAATTCTTACCTTTAATTCTCCTTCATTCAATACATTTACAAACCTTCATTCATCCATTACCATGCTGATGCAAAGCTAAGGATAGCCCCTTTGGCTTAGCTTTCCACACAAACACAAAGCCAAACTCAAACCGTGAAACACCACAAACCCGGCCATGCTTGGCAGTAATATGGCACGGCCACACCGTGCCTAAGTGCACGACCGTGCCACCCTTGCCGTGTGGTTTTTTTTTTCTTGTTTGTTTCGTGTTTAGCTTGGTTATCTTCTACCCTTCATACGTCCAACACAATCCCCTTGAAGATATCCCAAAGTTCCCTTTAGATTTCTACTTAGAATCCCTTGATTCTAAGTTCCATTCCTCCCTCACATGTTTGATGTTTCACAACCATCATATTATGTGTCCACTTTCCTTGGTTTTCCCTTGATTGTATCTACCTTTGGATTATAAGGTTTCACTCTTAATTTGAGTATTAGCCTAGACCCTCGACAGGTACATCATATTTGGTATCAGAGCAAGTTCAGAACTTGGCCTGAAACCCACGCCATCCACACGCCCAAAGCTCCTCAAAACACAAATCCAAATTCATTCCCTCAAAACACCCACTTTCACAACGAGAATTAGGAAAGATATGTCCCTTAGAAAAATCCTCAAACTACAAAAAGAGCTTGAAGCATTTGACCTCAGAACACAAGAAATAAACTGGGAAATGCAACAGCAAGAAAGAGAACTTGATCTACTCGCCCTCTGGTCTGAAGAAAGAAGAAAATCCAATCAGCCCTTTGTTTCACCAGAGATAGATCAAAGTCACAAAGTTAATGAGGTTACCATCAACTTACCTCATAAGTTTGATGAGCATGAAGATGAACAAGAGGAAATCAAGGAGGAAGAAAAGAAGGATCGAGAAGAGAAAGATGGGAATACATTTGAAGAGAAAAAGCTTGAGGCGGACGAAGGTGAAATACTCACCTTAGTCATCCACCATCCACCAAAAGACAAGAACCATCATAACCATCTTTTCATTCCTTTTGGTGAACCATCAAAACTTTCACCCACTCCACCCCCACCCAAAGCACTCAAACAACCCTTCTGTCAAAAGCATTCAAGGCCATTACTTACAACTCCTAATCTTGAATTAAGAGTAAGTGAGGAAGTGGTTCATGACATGTTTAAAGAGTCCCCCATATACAACATCCAAGTTAGCAAGGGACATGAAGAGAAGAGAGCCTCCAAGATCAAAGGCAAGTTATTCGAATGGTTGATTCTGTTTCAGCCATACAATGAATCAAGAAGAGGAGGTAATTACCTGAATTGATTTGAGGACAAATCCTTTTAACAAGGGGAGGATGATGGAGATCCCTCCATGCCCTTTGATTTAAAAAATCAAATCAAGCTAGGTAATTTCATTTTGGTGATTAAAGGGTGAATAATTCATGCTTGTTTTGTTTAAGGACCTAAAACAGCAGGTCAGGTTTGTTTTCACAGCAAACCCGGTTTTTGAGAGGTTAATTACGTCAAACCCTTTAAGGTTTAAGTCCAATATTTTGCATTGGGATTAAAGTTCAAGAAGTCAGCTTTGCAACAAAAAAAGTTTCATCCCATTTGGACTTCATTTGCCCTCTCAAATTAGCTACTAAACCCAAGATATACAAACTGTCCAGCAGGGTCCGAACGTACCCGGTTTTGTTATATTTATTTCGTATGATATATTTTGGTTTAAGTCTTGTATTTTTACATTTTTTGGGTCCCCAAGATGTTAGCTACGTGGTTCAAGTGATAAAATAAAGTTAAGTCAAGGGGAAGATGAAGAACCAGGTCAATCTTCCAAACTGTGCAGACTAAGACCCGGTTCAGACCAGTCCGGCCATTTTGACGTTTTCATCAGGAAGCTGAACTCCAAATTGAGTAATTCCACTTGGAGCTGTTAGAGGACTTCTCAGGCTTTCCAATCATGTGTGGAAACACAAGTTATGACCACGTTTGCCCTGGAAAACATGGCCTACAAACAGACCCTGCATCCTACCAGGACACTTCAGCTTACAGCAGCAATTAGCTTTCCTTCTCCAAAGGGTTTCCTCCCTTTCCATGCTGAGGGGCGCACATCCCTAGCCTTCTAGGAGCTCAATGATCAGCTGCAAAAGGAGTTACTCTTGAAAAGAGCAACCAATGGGAAGCAAAGGCAGCAAATTGTGTTCTTGCATGTGATTGGCCAGCCGTAAAGGGGTTCTTGCTTTTTGGCTAACCAATGGGAGTTCAGCAAAATCTCAGCATGTATTAAGCTTAGTTTAAGAGTATATTAATGTATAATAATTATTAGTATTGTTTTACTTTATTTTTAGAGTGTATTAGATTAGTTTAAGCAAGCTTGTAATTTAGATTAGCACACATCAGCTTGTTTAGTTCTTAATACCTTTCCTCCTTAGGAGGGAAAGGTGAGGTGTGTGCTTGTGTGGCTGCTTGCTAAGGTTCTTTTATTTAAAGAAGCACATAGCCATGTATGAAAAAAATTAGATTTGAGTCAAAAACCTCTTTGAGAGCTTTGTGCTTTCATGCCTTAGTGCAACCAAATTCCAACTTGCTTATCCTTAATCTAGTCAATTAAGGTGTTGATCAAGTAGGTTTTAATCTTGAATTAAGTGGTGTTTCTGTATCTTAATCCAAGGTTAAAGACTCTAAACTTAAGTTTGGTGGTGATATCTGTATCCAAACAATAAGTTTAGCCTATCCTTTCCTTGCTTTATGCAACCAGATTTAAGGTGAATTAAGGTGAGATTATTAAACTTGAGTTTTTGAGTTAGTAATCTTTCACTTTGAAGCTCCTTCACATCCCTACATTCCCACACCATTCTGATGTATATGTGGGTGGCAAGTGAACCAAATCAAACTCAAATAAACCCAAATAAGAATTGAACCAAAGTAAAGACAAAATGGAAGGTTGATTGAGATGGAATGAAAGTAATAACAAAAAAAGAACAAAGGATAAACAAGACCTTGCACTTGAGATAATCCTTCAAGGAGCCACTCAAGGGCTTGATCTTGGGCAAATTCTCTTGTCTTTACCAAGGAATCACTCCAATTGGAAAAAGGAAGAGAACCTAGAACACCACTTGAACTTACCAAAATTCAAGATATAGAACTAGGGATTTGGAACACTTTTGAGAATCACACTCAAAGGTATTTGTATTTCACTTGGGAAAGCTTACAACTCTGAATGATTAGCTTCACATGCCCCTCCCCTTTTATAGACTCAGCAAAAGACAATCAAAAGACTCAAATAACTCCTAACAATTAAAACTAGCTAATGAAAAGTCTAAGAAAAATGAAAAGACACATCATAAAAGGGGGTGGGGGGAGGTTACAAGGAATATTCTAGGATTTTTGCAGCTGATTACATCAATCTAGAAGCATCTAAAACGTGCACAATATCAGCCACACAAATATATGTAACCTAAGACTCCTCATATTCCCAGCATTAATCCTTGCAACTGCCTCAACTTCAACAGAGCATAACTTCCAGAATACTCCGCCAAATCACGCGTTCTTGGGCTTGTTAGAAAGCCCTGGAATTCTATTTTCCAGAATGGGCTCATTTGCTCAATTTGGATAAGCGGTTTGAAAGTTATGGCCCAAACAATGCACCTATCTCAGACTGGACTGGATCAGCATAACGTATCTTTGAGTGATATTTTTCCCAATCAAATGACGTCCAAATTAAACAAACTTGGGCTTATTTGAAAGCTGAAATCTTAAACTTCAAAACCATGTGGAGCCTCAAGTTGTGGGACCACTTTAGGTAGGCCAAAAGTGCACACAAAAAGCGGGAAAATTCGGGATGAAGGTGGCATTACGTCTTCGAGCATGAACGCCAATTTCCGGCAAAGTTTTGCAACTTCTTTGACTTCTTCATGGTGTCTAAAGTCCCTGAACTCACATAATAAGAGAAAATATGAGAGTTCCCATGCACGCTCTTGTTTGACACTTTTCTTCTTGGAAGTTGACCTTAAATAAAAATAAAAATAAAAATAAAAATAAAAATGATGCATATGGGAATATGCATCACATTCATACTCTCCATTCCATCCATAATCACAACCTAGACTATCCCAAAAGATCTAGCAAACATCCCCTCTTCAAAGCAACTCCAACCGTGCAAAGTGAGAAGACTAAGTCACGGCCGACAGAATTTTGGCACGGCCATGCCGTGTCCATAGGCACGACCGTGCCACCTCAAGGCCGGCTTGTTTCACTTGTTTGCTTCATGTTCTTGGTGGGTTTTAGCTTGGTGTCCTCCTTTACTTAAGGCAATCATCACAATTCATGTGTTTACTGCCTCACAACCAGCTTATTGCATACCAATTGCCTTAGTTTTCTCTTGAATGTATCTTCCTTGGTTTGTAAGCTTTCACTCTTCAATTGAGTATTAGCTTAGACCCTCGGCGGGTACATCATATTTGGTATCAGAGCAAGTTCAGAACTTGGCCTGAAACCCACGCCATCCACACGCCCAAAGCTCCTCAAAACACAAATCCAAATTCATTCCCTCAAAACACCCACTTTCGCAATGAGAATTGGGAAAGATATGTCCCTTAGAAAAATCATCAAACTACAAAAAGAGCTTGAAGCATTTGACCTCAGAACACAAGAAATAAACTGGGAAATGCAACAGCAAGAAAGAGAACTTGAACTACTCACCCTATGGTTTGAAGAAAGAAGAAAATCCAATCAGCCCTTTGTTTCACCAGAGATAGATCAAAGTCACAAAGTTAATGAGTTACCATCAACTTACCTCCTAAGTTTGATGAGCATGAAGATGAACAAGAGGAAATCAAGGAGGAAGAAAAGGAGGATCGAGAAGAGAAAGATGGGAATACATTTGAAGAGAAAAAGCTTGAGGCGGAAGAAGGTGAAATCCTCACCTTAGTCACCCACCATCCACCAAAAGACAAGAACCATCATAACCATCTTTTCATTCCTTTTGGTGAACCATCAAAACTTTCACCCACTCCCCCCCCCCCCAAAGCACTCAAACAAACCTTCTGTCAAAAGCATTCAAGGCCATTACTTACAACTCCTAATCTTGAATTAAGAGAAAGTGAGGAAGTGGTTCATGACATGTTTAAAGAGTCCCCCATATACAACATCCAAATCAGCAAGGGACATGAAGAGAAGAGAGCCTCCAAGGTCAAAGGCAAGTTATTCAAATGGTTGATTCTGTTTCAGCCATACAATGAATCAAGAAGAGGAGGTAATTACCTAAATTGATTTGAGGACAAATCTTTTTAACAAGGGGAGGATGATGGAGATCCCTCCATGCCCTTTGATTTAAAGAATCAAATCAAAGCTAGGTAATTTCATTAAGGTGATTAAAGGGTGAATAATTCATCCTTGTTTTGTTTAAGGACCTAAAACAGCAGGTCAGGTTTGTTTTCACAGCAAACCCGGTTTTGAGAGGTTAATTACGTCAAACCCTTTAAGGTTTAAGTCCAATATTTTGCATTGGAATTAAAGTTCAAGAAGTCATCTTTGCAGCAAAAAAAGTTTCATCCCATTTGGACTTCATTTGCCCTCTCAAATTAGCTAATAAACTCAAGATATACAAACTGTCCAGCAGGGTCAGAATGTATCCGGTTTTGTTCTTTTCGTTTCTTAAGTTATATTTTAGTATAAGTCTTGTATTTTTACATATTTTGAGTCCCCAAGATGTTATCTATGTGGTCCAAGTGATAAAAGCAAGCTAGGTCAAGTGGAAGATGAAGAACCAGGTCAATCTTCCAAACCGTGCAGACTGAGACTCAGTTCAGACCAGCCTAGCCATTTTCATATTTTCATTAGGCAAATGAACTCCAAATTGAGTAATTCCACTTGGAGCTGTTAGAGGACTTCTTAAGCTTTCCATCCATGTGTGGCAACGCAAGTTATGACCACGTTTGCCCTGGAATACATGGCCTGCAAATCGACCCTGTAAGCTGCCAGCACATTACAGTTTACAGCAGCAAGCAGCTTTCCTTCTCCAAAGGGTTTTGATGGAGACCATCCCACCAAACCTTCAAAAGCCATTGCCAATGATCCATCCCGCGCTAGGGAGTCCAAGAAGGCCAAAGGAGTTCATGCCATAGTCAGAAAATGTATGCACAAAGAAGAAAGTGAACTGCCCAGTTCATACCGTTTCTGACCCGGTTTTGTTTCTCTGTTAGAGCAAAATATAGAAGGGGAAATTTCCTGCACGCACCACCCCCTTAAAGCTTAAGATCTTAGCTTTCCAACAAGACCTTTTGCAAGGCATTTGGAGTCCATTTGGTCAGCCAACCAAGCCAAAACCTGAAACCGCGCCCTGCAGGGTGCAATCCAGCACAGTCCGAAATAAGGCCTTAATTGGTTGACTTCCTCAACTCCAACTTTTGTCAAATTTTGCAGGATGAAAGGGGACATAAATATTTATCAGGTCATGGGTTCAAATCCCACCCAAAGCACCCCCTTGTGTTGGTATTAACCAGCCAAAAGGACACAAAAATCATCCTTTTACCCGGTTCTCCCCAAACCGGTACAAGGTCTGATTTTCTTGGGTTTTGCTTGTCCCCTTGCCTCCCCACTTGCTGAATGAGTCATGTTGCTACATCCTAGGACCATTGTAAGCTTGACACCTCATTTGGGAGGCATTATAACCCCTAATGAGGTAGATTAAGCTAGGTAGTGAGGTGTTTAGCTAGTATTGGTTGATTAGTTATGTAACTCTTCCCCAAATGTACTTGGTTTTGATTTTGCTCCTAGGGAAGGGTGGGAACTCGTCCATGGCTTGTTAAAAGGCAGCTTGGCCTTCATTTGTAACCAACTTTGAATGTATGAGCTTGTGAGTTCTCAAACTCTCTCCACAAAAATTCCTAGTGTTATATCTTGAGCTTGGCAACTCAAGTGGGTCTCTAGGTCTCTTTCTCTCAACTAAAAGGTGATTAAATTCTGTAACTAGTTGATACAAAGAGATTGCCCAAGTGTTCTCCAAGGGTGGCTCCTAGGATTATCCCTTGAAAGGTCACTTGACTATCCCAACTTTTGATTTCTCCTCTCCCTTGCTGTTTTCCTTCTTCTTGTTTTAGCATTCCACTTTGAGGCAAGTTGTGAGTTGTTTCTTCTTCTTACAACCTTCCATCAAATTGGTATCAGAGCTTAGGCTATCTTTCTTGGCCAAGCTTCCTTGCCCAAACACATTCCAAACACCCAAACTCACAAAACAGCCCAAACACATCCTCACCAAATTTTCAGCCGTGCCCAACCAGAAACTTGGCACGGGCACACCGTGCCACCTGAGCACGACCGTGCCACCATTTCAGTCCAGCACGTCTTTGGCAGTAGTTCAGCACGGTCAGACCGTGCCTACTAGCACGACCGTGCCAACCTCTCCCCGTCCCAAAACACGCGTCCTTCCTTCCAAAGCCAAAATGTCCTCTAGTCTCACACCCGAGCAAGTGGCGGAACAAGCCTTGAGGGAGAAAGCCGAGGTAGAAGCTCAACTGAAGTACCTCCAAAAGCCACTAGGACAACTTATGGAAGAAAAGAAGAGAGGCTTATGGAGCTCAAAGAGCTCAACCAAGTATCAAGACTCGGATGACTCCGAGGGAAGCAACCCCATTAGTGACTCAAGTGAAGGGGAGCTTGCACCAAGGTCCCAACGACATCAAAGGTCAAGAGGACGAAACTTTGGTGATTTTAAAGTCGACATTCCAGAGTTCGAAGGGCAACTAGACCCGGACATCTTCCTTGATTGGCTTCAAACGGTGGAGAGAGTATTTGAATACAAGGACATTCCGGAAAGCAAAAAGGTAAAGCTAGTAGCCTTGAAACTTCGTAAATATGCTTCCATATGGTGGTCTAATGTTGTGTCCAAAAGGGCGAGAAAAGGGAAAAGTAAGATAAAGACTTGGGAGCAAATGAAATCCAAACTTAAGGCCAAGTTCTTACCCCCACACTATCTTCAAGACAATTTCCTTAAACTCCACCACCTCCGACAAGGTCCAAAGAGTGTAGAGGAGTACACTAGGGACTTTGAACAACTTCTTTTAAAGTGTGATTTGAGGGAAGATGATTCCCAAACCTTGATTCGTTACTTGAGTGGGCTTGATGAACAAATTGCCCATGTAGTGGAATTACACCCTTACACCTCCCTTGATGAGTTGAGTGCTTTAGCCCACAAAGTCGAAATGCAAAAGAAGCTCAAAGGCAAGAGTCCCACCTCCAAACCTACTCCACGGCCTTACGGTTTCCAAAACCCTCCATGCATTCCTCAAGATGTCTTCCCACCTCCAAACCCAAAACCCCCACAAAACACCACTCCACAAACTCCCTCCAAACAACCACCCCCAAAACCCTCTAGCAAAATCCGGTGTTTTCGTTGCCAAGGCCTTGGACTATGCTTCCGAGTGTCCCAACAAGAGAATGGTTTCTCTAGCCGAGTATCAAGCTTCCCTAGAGGAGCTAGAAGAGGAGGTAGAGAAGGGGGAGGAAGAGAAAGAGGTGTATTTAAATGAAACCATAGAGGAGGTTGAGGAGGGCCCGGATGAAGGAGAACTTTTGGTCATTCGGAGGACCTTGAGTGGCCTAGCTTCCCATGATGAGCTTGAACAAAGAGAATCCATCTTCCGTACAAGGTGCACCGTAGGTGGCAAGGTGTGCTCCCTTATCATTGATGGGGGAAGTTGTACGAATGTGGCCTCACAATCCATGGTGAACAAACTCAAACTTCCGGTGACTCCCCACCCAAAGCCATACACCATCCAATGGCTCAATCAAAACCAAGGTTTGCAAATCTCATCTCAGTGCCTCTTATCCTTAAGCATTGGGAAAAATTATAAAGATGAGATTTGGTGTGACCTTATCCCCATGGGTGCGTGCCATGTCTTGTTGGGTCGCCCTTGGCTCTTTGATAGGAGCGTCACGCATGATGGCCACATGAACACTTACACCTTCACCAAAGGTCACAAGAGGATCACCCTCACTCCCATCAAACCAACCGCCCCCTCAAAATCCAAGGCAAGCTCACAAAGAGATCTCTTTCTCACCACCCTCTCCAAATCCCAAATGCATGAGTTCGCACCTCACAAGAAAAGAAAAAAAGCTCATTTTCAGCCTGGGGACCTAGTATGGGTCCAATTGAGGAAGGAGAGATTTCCTAACAAGAGGAAATCCAAATTAATGCCAAGATCGGATGGGCCTTTCGAAATCCTTGAGAAGGTTGGCCTAAACGCTTACAAAGTTGACCTCTCCGGTGATTATGGGGTGCCCGCCACCTTCAATGTGGCCGACTTGAGCCCTTGTTATGATGAAGATGAAGAGTTGTCGAGTTTGAGGCCAAACTCCAACCAACCCGGGGAGAATGATGGAGACCATCCCACCAAACCTTCAAAAGCCATTGCCAATGATCCATCCCGCGCTAGGGAATCCAACAAGGCCAAAGGAGTTCATGCCATAGTCAGAAAATGTATGCACAAAGAAGAAAGTGAACTGCCCAGTTCATACCGTTTCTGACCCGGTTTTGTTTCTCTGTTGGAGCAAAATATAGAAGGGGAAATTTCCTGCACGCACCACCCCCTTAAAGCTTAAGATCTTAGCTTTCCAACAAGACCTTTTGCAAGGCATTTGGAGTCCATTTGGTCAGCCAACCAAGCCAAAACCTGAAACCGCGCCCTGCAGGGTGCAATCCAGCACAGTCCGAAATAA
>JAKOGI010005247.1:10000-14648 GCA_029747015.1 Carnegiea gigantea | reverse complement strand
CGGTCAGCCCGCACGTGGAAGCCAACACGCCCCCGCTTAAACCCCACAAGCCAGTGCGTCCGCCGCCCGCCCCCAGGACGGGGCAGGTCGAGCAACAGAAATGATGTCAGGGAGCAAGGGGGCCGTGTCAAGAAAGAAGGGACGGTGGGCCGCGGGAATTCACCGACAATCACCCCTGCCCACGTGGGGGTGATCACCGTTCTCGGGTGAGGGGGGGCAGGGCCCCCACCCGTGATGGCATCCTAGAAGCCTAGGGAATGCCACCGAAGACGGGCGTCAGGAGCACCTCCGGTGCCTCGGAAGGTAGGAACTAGCATAGCAACGATTCCCGCACTCCATCGATCGATATCCACCAATTTTCATGCTAGTCACGCTTCCCGAGGCAAAACCCGAACCCCCGGGTGGTCCCTCATCCGCCCAGCCAAGGTTTCGTTGCAAGGAAGCCATGGCAACAGGCCTTTGACATCATCGCCATGGCCATGCCATGCATGGGCGATGGCTGCCGCTGAACCTGCGCTGCTGCCCCAGCTGCTTGCCGAAGCACCTCCCCTATAAAGAGCTCTTATAACTCTCTGGCTCTGCCGCCCAGTAGACATCAACTGTGACGAAAAATCATACTGGGGTTTTTTGAAGATTTAGAATGTTTTCAGCAGCAACGCAATGGTACCATTGGAACAGATCATGATTGGAACTTACTAAAAATATTTTTTCGGAATTTTCGGACACCGAGCTTATTTTTTATGATTTTTTAAAAGCGAAACTGAAAAATCCGAAAAATCGAGAAAATCAGAAAAATGCGGGAACAGCTTGTAAATCCTCTAAAAATCGTGGGGAAGGGGTGGACAAAATTTGGGGAAAACCGCACGACAAAAATCCGGGGATTTTTTCTCGGGACGGCTTTCGGGCGTTCGCGGGGCTGCGGCCAGCGTTCAGGGCCCTGCGGCCAGCGTCCATGGGCTGCGCCCAGCGGCCGGCTGCGCCCAGCGTCGCAGGACAAGCGGCCATCGTTCACTAGGCTGCCGGCCAGCGTTCAGGAGCTGCGGCGCGCGTTCACAAGGGCTGCGGCCAAGCGTCCAGGACAAGCGGCCAGCGTTTCAGAGGGCCTGGCGGCCCAGCGTTCAACAAGCTGCGGCCGAGCGTCCAGGACAAGCGGCCAGCGTTCACAGGGCTGCGGCCAGCGTTCACTAGCCTGCCGGCCAGCTTCCCAGCCTGCGGCCAGCGTCCCAGGACAAGGCGGCATCGTTTCACTGGAAAGCTCGGCCAGCGTCCAGGACAAGCGCCAGCGTTCACCAACAGGGGCTGGCGGCCAGCGTTACACAGCCTGCGGCCCAGCATCCAGCACCCCCCGGCGCCCCCGCACCCAGCGACAGCATGCCCGGACGCTGCCCGGCATGCTTGGATGCTGCCGTGGGCGTCCGGCAGCGTGCGTGGACGCTCTCGGGGGCATGCCCCGGGGCCGACCCTCGGGACCCGGGGGCATGCCCCGGGGCCCCCGGGGGCCGGTCCTCGGGACCCGGGGGCATGCCTCGGCCATGCACCGGGGCCGTTGTGGGGGCCTTCCTCGGGACTCAGGGGCATGCCTTGGGCATGCTCCGGGGCCGTTTCGGGGCGATGTGCGGGACGCGGGGCCATGCACCGGGGCCGTTCTGAGGGCGTTCCCCGGGACTCGTGGCCATGCCTTGGCCGCGGCCCCGGGGCCGTTCCGGGGCGACGTGCGGGACTCGGGGCCATGCCTTGGGCATGCACCGGGGCGTTCCTCGGGACTCGGGGGCACGCCCCGGGGCGAGGTGCGGGACCCGGGGCATGCCGTGGCCATGCACCGGGGCCGTTCCGGGGGCCTTCCTCGGGACCCGGGGGGCGCGCCTTGGGCATGGACCGGGGCCGATCCTCGGGACGCGGGGGCACGCCTTGGGCATGCACCGGGGCCGTTTGGGGGCGTTCCTCGGGACCCGGGCGCACGGCCCGGGGCGATGTGCGGGACTCGGGGGCATGCCTTGGCCTTGCCACGGGGCGATGGGCGGGACTCGGGGGGCATGCCTTGGCCTTGCTTCGGGGCGTTCTAGAGGCGATGCACGGGGGCATGCCCCGGGGCCGATGTGCGGGACGCGGGGGCAGGCGTCGGCCGTGCACGGGGCCGCTCCCCGGGACTCGGGGGCATGCCTTGGCATCGACGTTCGGGACTTGGGGCACCAATATGGGGGCACGCGGCACGCCACGGGGCATAGCTCTCGACCCTTCCTTCGCCCAGTCCGCCCAAGGTCCGCTCAAGTCCGTCAAGTCCGCCCCCGCGCCCCTGCGTCCCTGCGCCCTTCGCCCTGTCAAAGATTATAATGCGCGCGGGGGGGCCACGGGGCCGGGGGCGGGGTGTCACTCACCATCGTTCATCCTGCTCGGGTCGCGGACGGGGCGGGGCACTAGCTCAATCACCTTCCCCCTAAAGAGCACAACGAGCTTTCGTGGCCGTGCCCGGAGTGGACATCAACCGTGCCGATTTTTCATACTCCCCCCGGGCCATCCCCCTAGAGAGCTTCAGGAGGTTTGGTGGCCGTGCCCGGAGTGGACATCAACCGTGCCTATTTTTCATACTCCGCCCGGACCATCCCCCTAGAGAGCTCCAGGAGGTTTGGTGGCCGTGCCCGGAGTGGACATCAACCGTGCCGATTTTTCATACTCCGCTGGGACAGGTCACGGCCTGCGGCCAGCGTTCACAGGCCAGCGGCCAGCGTTCACAGGACAGCGGCCAGCGTTCACAGGCTGCGGCCAGCGTTCAGGACAAGCTGCCAGCGTTCACAGCCTGCGGCCAGCGTTCAGGACAAGCGGCCAGCGTTCAGAACAAGCGGCCAGCGTTCACAGCCTGCGGCCAGCGTTCACAGGCTGCGGCCAGCGTTCAGGACAAGCGGCCAGCGTTCACAGGCTGCGGCCAGCGTTCAGGACAAGCGGCCAGCGTTCACAGCCTTCGGCCAGCGTTCACAGGCTGCGGCCAGCGTTCAGGACAAGCGGCCAGCGTTCACAGGCTGCGGCAAGCGTTCAGGACAAGCGGCCAGCGTTCAGGACAAGCGGCCAGCGTTCAGGACCTGCGGCCAGCGTTCAGGCCCTGCGGCCAGCGTTCACAGGCTGCGGCCAGCGTTCAGGACAAGCGGCCAGCGTTCACAGGCTGCGGCCAGCGTTCAGGACAAGCGGCCAGCGTTCACAGCCTGCGGCCAGCGTTCAGGACAAACGGCCAGCGTTCACAGGCTGCGGCCAGCGTTCAGGACAAGCGGCCAGCGGTCACAGGCTGCGGCCAGCGTTCAGGACAAGCGGCCAGCGTTCACAGCCTGCGGCCAGCGTTCACAGGCTGCGGCCAGCGTTCAGGACAAGCGGCCAGCGCTCAGGACAAGCGGCCAGCGTTCACAGCCTGCGGCCAGCGTTCACAGGCTGCGGCCAGCGTTCAGGAACAGCGGCCAGCGTTCACAGGCTGCGGCCAGCGTTCAGGACAAGCGGCCAGCGTTCACAGGCTGCGGCCAGCGTTCAGGACAAGCGGCCAGCGTTCACAGCCTGCGGCCAGCGTTCACAGGCTCCGGCCAGCGTTCAGGACAAGCGGCCAGCGTTCACAGGCTGCGGCCAGCGTTCAGGACAAGCGGCCAGCGTTCAGGACAAGCGGCCAGCGTTCACAGCCTGCGGCCAGCGTTCAAGACAAGCGGCCAGCGTTCACAGGCTGCGGCCAGCGTTCAGGACAAGCGGCCAGCGTTCACAGCCTGCGGGCAGCGTTCACAGGCTGCGGCCAGCGTTCAGGACAAGCGGCCAGCGTTCACAGGCCCGCGGCCAGCGTTCACAGGCTGCGGCCAGCGTTCAGGACAAGCGGCCAGCGTTCACAGGCTGCGGCCAGCGTTCAGGACAGGCGGCCAGCGTTCACAGCCTGCGTCCAGCGTTCACAGGCTGCGGCCAGCGTTCAGGACAAGCGGCCAGCGTTCACATGCTGCGGCCAGCGTTCAGGACAAGCGGCCAGCGTTCAGGACAAGCGGCCAGCGTTCAAAGGCTGCGGCCAGCGTTCACAGGCTGCGGCCAGCGTTCAGGACAAGCGGCCAGCGTTCATAGGGCTGCGGCCAGCGTTCACAGCCTGCGGCCAGCGTTCACAGCCTGCGGCCAGCGTTCAGGACAAGCGGCCAGCGTTCAGGACAAGCGGCCAGCGTTTACAGCCTGCGGCCAGCGTTCACAGGCTGCGGCCAGCGTTCAGGACAAGCGGCCAGCGTTCACAGGCTACGGCCAGCGTTCACAGGCTGCGGCCAGCGTTCAGGACAAGCGGCCAGCGTTCACAGCCTGCCGCCAGCGTTCACAGGCTGCGGCCAGCGTTCAGGACAAGCGGCCAGCGTTCACAGGCTGCGGCCAGCGTTCAGGACAAGCGGCCAGCGTTCACAGGCTGCGGCCAGCGTTCAGGACAAGCGGCCAGCGTGCACAGCCTGCGGCCAGCGTTCACAGGCTGCGGCCAGCGTTCAGGACAAGCGGCCAGCGTTCACAGGGCTGCGGCCAGCGTTCACAGCCTGCGGCCAGCATCAAGCACCCCCCGGCAGCCAGCGACAGCATGCCCGGACGCTGCCCGACATGCCGGGATGCTGCCGTGGGCGTTCGGCAGCGTGCGTGGACGCTCTCGGGGGCATGCCCCGGGGCCGGT